>OZ024850.1:174831-388220 GCA_964017145.1 Agrocybe praecox
AAGGTAGGAATTATATTGGAGATAGACTACACAAAATTCCAGGCAGGCGCGTCAAGAAATGACCATGAAACATATGTTTTTGTATGTTTTTCCGAGAAATCATCGAACACCAAATAACATAAGTAGAACATGACTACCTACTTCCTAATTTGGTCAGTGGGCTATCATTGTATATTATAAACAATATACCAAGTTTCAAAACAGGGGAACCAGAAATGAATTCCCCACACATCGCTCTCTCATCCTCCCCCTCCCTTGTACTCCCCCACACATATCTTTTGATTCAATTGAAATTGCGCTCCTATTTTGTCCTGGCATCGTTTTAAATGATTATAAATACTATCGTGTACAATATCTCGCACAGGCATGAAGAATTCATCTTGCCAGATCATTTCTGATCGCATTTTCCTCCTCCCCATGCTATACCCATTAGCTGTATCTTTGGAAAATCTTGAGATATCTGTGAGCTTTTTTGAGGGTTTTTTACTATCATATAAAAGAGGCTAAATATGCAAGGACAGCCAAAATGGTTCGCATTTGATGTCATAATAAGCCAAACAATATATAGTCCATACCAGGATACAGCAAAATATAGGTTTTGCGGTGGTGGTATGGTTACCAAATAGTGCCCAAAAAGACAGGTAAGTAGACCAGAAAAATACCCACTATGTGTAGCAAATTTTGGTCACTAATCAGTTTTGATGTCGTTGACTAAACTTAGTACACTCAAAGCATATCAAAGAGGCCCAAAGAGAGCTGAATCCAAGAAGCATTTTCCTGATGCAATTTTTGTTCTTTACAAGTCATTGAAAGATATCTAATTCCAGCTAATTCATATAAAAGTGTGCTAAGCAGTGCTAAATCAGTTTTGATGTCCTTGACTAAACTTAGTTAATTCAATGCATATCAAAGAGATCTAAATATAGCTAATTCCAAAAGGCATTTTCCTGATGGACCTCGATGTTTGCATCCTGAACGAGCCAGAAAGGACGATAGTACTGATCGACTTCCTGCCACTCGTCGTGTTCGTCAGTGCCAGCCTCAATGATTGCCTTGATATGATTGCCAACTTTCAGGGTGAGATTGTGTTCGCTGAGAGTTGAACCATATGCTTGCACAATTGAGTGGAGGAGGACGGGTAAACACAGCGGGATCGCCGCTGCAGTGGCGAATCCAACACAAGACATCCAAATTTGCTGACAATTCCTTAGTACAGGTACCAGTCATGTGATAATGTAAGTTGCTTACTAATTCCTTGTAAAAGATGTAAGTGAGCCATCGAGCTTGCTGTGGCCCAGATTTGACAATGTTACGAAGAATGGGCCTCATTCTGGAGTCACCATAGTCAATGCAATGCTGCCAGTGTTGCTGCTGCGATAGGGCATCAGGACTCAAAACATGATGGGGGTCGAAGAGTCACAGATCAACCGGCATCGTGAAGGAGAAAAAGACTTAAGAGATTGGTTTGGATCAAAAAGAGGGAGAACTTATTATCAACAATATAGTCACAAATAAACTACAGTCACAGATACACTAAGTATCACATTGGTGATTCGTAAGCCGGGTTATTAATAGTAAAGAGCATATGTGCATGATCAGCGAGTTTGTGCCATTGCGCCGACTGAGGAGCAGCATACGCAGCAGCACCCAGCGGCACATTTGGATAATTTGTTGGTATGTTCTGCCAATCAGTCGCCTTATGTAAGAAGTACCATACCGTCCATTGCATTTCATTGTTAACAAGTTGATTCTCTTCTGTCCATCTCTGCGATAAAGCTCTGCCACACAGCTAATGGACGCATTTAACTGGTTTGAAAATGAGTGATGTGAAGTACCTGGAATAATAGATATTGCTTACATTCGAGTAAAGTGGTGGGATCAGCCGGTGCGTTATCGTGGGTGTTTAACTGTGGACCCATCCTGGTACACACTGATTGCCAGATCCAAGATAGCCAGATTGCTGTTGTTGACCCTGGTTTGTTGTAATTTAAAATCATTGTACTCGCAGCAATGACATCTCGTTCCAATAACCAGTACCGGTGGAGAGTCTCTTTGGTGGCATCTAACATAACCAACCGGCAATGCACCCGGTTGTACATCCTTGCGTGCAATGCAATGTTTGCATTCATCTCTTGAACAGCTGTACACACACGGGTACGGACTTGGGGTTGATTACCAGTACGAACTAGCGCTGAATACTTAAATGATTTGTCAGCAATGAGTTCCCTGATAAGTGTCAAATGTTTCTCTGCCAGCCATGTCAGTCATATTTCTATATGAATGTTGGTAGCTACCGGCCATATGAGACATATCCAGAATGGATTCTATCAGGCCTGGCAGTTGCCAAAGTCATTTGTTTCACTACCTATATGCTTGACTCATCATGTGTTGTGACTGGTTGTTACTGATTGCATCAAAATACAAAAGCATGACTTTTTGCTTGCCTCTATTTACACATTCAGGGTCCACTGCCACAATTTTATGGCCTCAAATAGAAACAAATAATAAATAATGCATAATCAGCCACCAATACACCCAAACACCAAACAACTTAGGACTTAAGTAATGTCACACCCAAATGCTTCAATAAGGCAAATGAACTTTGGACATTGAGATTTTAGCATAAAGTCCCATCAACGCATAATGATGGCAACTAAGACAAGACCAAATAAGATCAAATCTAATTTTTAGAACAGTTTTATTTTTAACTTGGGTCTATTTTTAGAACACTTTACATATTTGGATAGTTCAAGCCTATTATGGTATAGTGCTCATTTTTTGATAATTTTAGAAAAAATATTTGGCTTGCTATAAATATTTTAATCTTTTATTTTGATTTATACATAAGGTTCAAAAAGTATTTTGCGTTTTGTGGCTGAACTGTTGATGCTTATGTAATAAAAAATATTTAGCATGATCCCTGAATTTTTGTCTATGCAACCATATAATTTTGGTTTTGGTGGCTGTGCACCAAATCACATGACCTGCTTATGATAATAGATGTCTATATGACGTCAGACTGGCAACTGCCAGGCCTGGTAGAATCCATTCTGGATATGTCTCATGTGGCCGGTAGCTGCCATACTTGAAGACATCAAGTGACTGATACAGGTGTAATCACAGCAAACAATGTATTATGTTAATGTTCAAAAAAATCACAGTAAAAAAATTAAAGCACTATAGACTAGTATAACTGAGAAAAGCGAGAAAAGCGAACAGCCGAGAGGAGAAAAATATATAGCCAAAAAAAAAAGCACAACGTAGAGGAGATAATGGAAATTACACACCTAACCAACGACTAGGTCATAACTTGATCGCCCAAGCGACGTCATCGAGACTGCCTTTCCAAGCCACCAAATCCTTCTCTCTTACAACCACAGACTGCAAGGCTGTACCCCAAAACCACAGCACAGTTATTACACTCAGTATTCCATTCTTTCCTGTCCCTCGAAGTCCCTCGAAGTCTCTCTGATCGCGCCTGAGTAATCCTGAATCAGAGACGATACGCCACTCGGGCTGCAAAGACGTCCACCAGATCTGGAAGTCTCGCTTGAAAATGTGGATGTTCTTAAGAGTCTTGATATTAGGGTTGAAGGTGCTTCGGTTCGAAGAGTACATATGCTTGCCTTCCAACTCGATGCATTTTTTGTGCATTAGTGAATAACATCTTCATAACACTCTCTGGAGTTCTTTTTTTTACTCATTTAAACATAGATAGTGTATTTGTATTACATAGTACTCTAATCTAAATAAAAGTACGATTTTTTCATTGCGAATATGAAGAATTTTGTTCACCTATCGAACGGAAATCAGCACGCTCGCCATATAAATTATGTTTTTCGATGTTTTTTATGGAAAACATAGAAGAATGTCCTTTTTTTTAGGACTAATGAGCTTCTCATAATTTTATAATATTTACTAAAAATTTACAACTACATAATATGTGATGTGCCCTCGCCATCGTCATGCTCGACGATGAGGTCGACCCGGTTATAGACCGGGCCGGCGTGGGAACATGACGGATTTGGAAGAAATCGATCAATCGATTGGTTGATTTCTTCCTCCATCACCACCACCACCATCGTCCGACCGTACCCAGCCCCTCCCCTCTTTGCAGGGATGTGGGCTGTTTCCACAATGACGGTGACAAGGTAGCAACAAGGTAGCAACGGCGAGGCAACCACGACGACCACGACGACGATAGCCCCAGTGACGACGACGACCCACGACGACGACGACAAGCCCCGGGACGACGCACCCACAACGACGAGGAGGAGGCGGTGGACGACAAGGACGAGGGTAACGAGGGCGAGGGCGAGGGTAACGACCACGAGGGTAACGAGGGGGAGGGCGAGGGCAACGACCACGAGGGTAACGACCACGAGCGCCAGGGCAACGACGACGAAGGAAAGGGGAACGACCACGAGCGCCAGGGCCACCAGCCCGGGGACAACGCACCCACGACGAACGACCACGAGCGCGAGGGCAACCAGCCCGGGGACAACGCACCCACGACGACGACGACGAGCTCGGGACAACGCACCCACGAGGTGATGAGCCCGGGGACGACGAGGATGAGGCAACAAGGGGGCGATGAGGCACCAGCGCGTAGCACCGCCGAGCGCGTAGGCACCGACACGTAGGCCCCACCGAACACGTAGGTACCAGCGAGCGAGTAGGCCCCAGGTCCCTTATTACTTTATTTAATAAGTACCATGTATTGTAATATAGAAAATAAAGTAAAATTTGAATGTTTTTATATGTTGTAAAAAGGATGTGCCCAAAAGGGCAATAAGTGCCAAATTGGGAACTACCGTCTAAAATATATGTTGAAAGGTCTCTTTTTGGTATCTAATCTAATCTAGATATATGTATGTAAAGTAAATATAGTACGAAAAAATGATTATAAAGTATTAAAAATATCGCAACGCCCGAATTGTAAAAATAAGCTAAAAATAACGCGTCATCCAGTTTCGCTTTTGTGCATCCATCCCGTAACATTCCTTTTTGGTGGGGCAAAGGGCGCCAAAAAATCAGGATTAATTATCTGATCATAACCTTCCAACAAGCGCCCCAAACCACCCATCCATTCTCTCGCAATTGTCCAAATACTGCAAAAATGTCCAAATCCTGCATTGTTTATATATGTTTGACTAAGGCATCTACCAATTCCGCCCACTCAGCCCTTATAGCCACTCTGGTGCGCTTTATAAGCACTCATATATAACTGCCAACTTGGGCAGTTGCCCACCCTGATGTATGACTTATGTCAGGCAACTGCCCAGGTTTCATATATAAATCTAACTGCTAAGGCTGTTGCTCCTTCTGTGCAATCGAGACTGAATGGTGAGGTCTTTTCGGCGGCCAAAATCTTGGCAAGTGAGTTGTCCGAGGAGGTTAAGACCGATGCACAGCATTCTCCGATTGCTTGACAGACAAATAAGTTCAGATACAGGACATAAGACAAAGAGACTCACTATAACACTTCTTCAGAAAATTCCCAAATATTGGGATGACGAACTCCTTGGATCCACGTCTCTCCGATCGACCAAAATTCATCTTGACAGGACCCTTGGTTTTGCCCGAATGAATGCTGTGGTAAGAATAACAAAATTAGTTATGTATGAATAGGGAAGAAGAAAAGAGACAGGACTCATACCTAATCATATTTAGACGACCGTTGTCTGCAGGCTCTGGGCCACCGGCAATGAGCATCACTTTCCATCCAGTATGAGCAGCGATGAGATCGAGGATTGGCTGAACAAATTTAGGAAGCGTTTGAATGACTCTACGTTGAGGTTAGATGTTTGAAGGGAAAAAGAGAGCGTGATGAACAGAAATACCTCTGACGATCTTCAGGATTGGCTGACGGCTCCAATTGATAGAATTTTTGCAATTCTTCGAGAGCTTCTTGATGCGAAAATTTGGCTCGTTCTTCCCACTCGACCTTTTCATCATCTTCAAGTTCATTGAAAAATTCTTTGTATATTTGACTGTGTAATGCAGCATGGTTTTTAGTCGGTATTTTGCCTTCTTTCACGTGTTCCTCGAGGATCGGGTCGGTGAGGAATCGGTGTAAATGACCCCAAAGGTTGTAGCCAGTCTTCTGCCAAGGTTTTTTGAGAGGGAATCCGACAAGTCGATGCGTGAGGATGGACATGGGATCATCTTCCTTTTGGTGTGACTTGAGTCCTTTGGGATTTGCTTTATGATATTGATATGCGAGACGACGGCAAATTTGCTGGTTATTTTTGGTTAGATATATGTAGATAGAAATTTAAAATAAAAAACACACGTCTTTTTGAATCTGTATAGACTTGCCCATCTTTAGGTAGGACTCCAGAGCGGAAGCGTATGCATCACCGTCCATGCTCGACTCATCAGGAGGCTGGATTTCCTGGTCAGGAAGGGCATTCAACGTCCTTATGAATACCTTCATGTAAGAGATGGCCATAGGATGGAACCCAGCCACCCCCATTGTCTTGGATCACTCCGACGACTCTCCAACCTCTGGCAACACCTCCGGAACATCCTCCAACGGATCCATCAAATGTAAGCAAACCCTCTCGGACAGTGAAAGTTGTGCAAGGACCCACCTCCGAATCAATCGGGTCCAAGGCACTCCTGTTGGATGCAGGTCTCTCCGCTCCTATGTTGCAGGTGTCATACGTCAAGCTGCCCTTGTTGGCCGTCGCGACCAGGTCCGTCACTCTGCCATTTATGGTGTTCATGCAGCCATTGCTGCTATTCGTGCTCGCGAGAGTGCTTCTAACCAGGCTGGTGAGAGCAACAGCAACGAGGCAGGTGGTAATGACAACAACAACACAGCTGCCGACAATAACAAGGAGGTTGGCCCAGGTTCTCAGGCTTAGATTCATTCCACTTCATCCCTGAATATCCTCGCCTCTCATTACATTTACTCTCGTTATATTCCGCCCACTACCAGCACCTTCTTTTTATGTACCTTACATACCTTGACTTACCTTACATACTTTGATCAATAATATTTGTTGCCAGCTCCCTTGGGCCCTCTATCACTATGACGGAAAAATAATCACTTAAGAATCAGACTGTCGTGATGTTGATCAAACATTTTAGTGCACAATGTAGTAATGTACCCTTACCATTTACTTAATGCACCAAAGACTTGGTATATATTTCTATATATCAGAAGGATGTCAGGGTGCTGTATGTCGTTATACGGTACATGTGCCCACAACATTGTTTGGGTAATTCAGGTGACTTTTCATTTCCGCTTTCCCAAAATGGAAAAGTATCATTGATCGCTTATTTGACGCAGATCACGAAAGGCGCCCAAATTCTGGAATTCTCTTGAATATTATTTTTATTGTAGTCGCCTGCAATCCAAGTTACCTTTTGTAGATGACACCCTTACACTTAGCTGAGACCCTTGCATATTGACTCGGATCTCGGAAATTAGAACACTATTGAACCCTACCGTTTGCAAGGATCTTGTAGCTCATTCATTCGGATATCAGGAGGTACAAAGCCTGGTGAGTAGGGCGTCTATTCCTACTCCAATTAGAAAGCCCGTTCGACCACATATACACATGCTACGGTTCTTGAAGTGCAGCTTGAGTGGGGTTTCGCGCCTTTTCCCTGGAGTGGTACGACTGGTTAAGCGGTAAATAAATGGTGTGTGAGATAGAACTACTCACCGACAAACCCTTTCTTTTATTTTCAGTACGTCACGATTTTTCTCTCGATACCTTTGAGCCGAAAGACGACGCCGTTCTCGAATCGCCAATTGCTCCGTCTCAGTCAGTGATTCAAACTCTAGTTGTGCACTGTAGATATGTGAGCTTATGTCTACCTGAAAATAACATGCTGCTTACCGCCTCCTTCTAATACGGGCCTCATTCTTGAGGCGTGTAGAATTTCTTTGTATGTTATTAGCTTATTATCCTTGCTATACACAGGATGAACTTACCGGAGGTAATATTTTTTGTGTCGAGAAAGTTTAGGTTCATCTACAACAAGTGTAGCATAAGTCACAGAGGGAAAAGATTCCATGACTCAGAGGTGAGCGAACTGATGTATTCAACCCCTTTATATATGTGATAGGACTTTTGATTTCTCGCTCACTATTTTTAGTATTCTTAGAATCTAAGTATAGAACATATTGAGTATTGAGGGACACAGTGACATCTAAGTATTATTTAACATCTGTTGCAAAATATTTTTTATGTACATGCTTCATTTACATAGAGAAGATGCTGCGCTATAATATCATTGCACCACCAGCCATGTATAGATGTACAGTTGAAAGATAAAGAAATAGAAAATGGCGTGATGTTGTTTCCCAGAGATTTATCATTTATCAACTTGAAATTTGTCTTGGTTGTCCCAAAATTCGAAGGCAGGTTCCTAGATACGCTGATTATTGGATACAGCTGGATTAATGATGCATGCATACATCTACGGACAGATATTCGTGATAATGTCGCAACATTGCCATGCAACTAGACTTTCACACGTGGGTGCGTACAAGTATGTAATGAGTGGTACATATCCACGATGTATGATATACTACCGAAGGATAATTGAAGGGCTTTGTTCCAAAATCCGGTATCTTTTAAGCTTATGTGCCAGTGTATGAACGCAAGGCTTGAAACACACAGTGTCAGGGCAACACTAAGATCAGTGTGACAAGGCCACCAACAAAGACAAAGCAAGAGAGAGAGAGAGAGAGAGAGAGAGAGATAGAGAGAGATAGAGAAATATATATAGAGAGAGACACTCAATGGTTCTAAGAGATCACACCAATGATAGTGGATATCCTAAGAGATTGAAGCTGGGGCTACAGCTACATACATGTCCAGTATATATACCCTACAGCTATTCTAGAATATTCCTCCATGACATCACAGAAAGGAATAATGAGTAAGGCAATGTCATCATAAAGAAAGTAAAAGAATGATGTGGAATGATGTAGAATGGATGAGGCTATGCTCATGGGAAATCAAAGTGATAAGTATCTAATCAAATGATAATCAAGAGATAATCAAAGATATGAAACAGATAAGATATCTACACATCTACAAAAGGGAAAAATGCGAAATAAATATAGAAAAATAAGGAAAAATAGGGGAAACCCTGACACACAGAAAGAATCAAAAATTCAAAAAAGAATCCAAATTCAAGGCTACTACAAACATATGGGCAGGTTAATGTTACAACAATGTATACTACAACTCTACGATATGAATCCTATGGCTTCTTCTGTGATTTCTGTTGGTGAATTGCTTGGATTTTGTCAACCGTCGAGAATAGAGACAGGGCGAGTTTGCATTGTGCCTCCATTTTTTGAATCTCATTCTCCCACTCCGCGGTATCCTTTGCGACTTTGCCCAAATATTCCCCTGCTTTCTTGAAGTCATACGCTACCCAGCGAAAGGTTCCACCTGCGGAATATTGAGTCATGGAGCAGCGTGTTTCATTTTTGCCAATGGGGGTGTTGGAGTGAGGGACGACGGCCGACGGTATGAGAGCAGTCAAGCCTGCTCGAAATTCAACGACTAACTTGAGGCTCCATAGAACGATATGGCCACCCTTTGTTGGGTTGAAATGACCTAGGGGGGTAATGGCACACCGTTCAAAAGGAAGGTTGGCATACTCCAGGTGTCGACGAGTCACTGTTCGTGGGCCATAATTGATCGTAAGGGATGCCCACCAGCTGTTATGGAATTTCCGCATGAGGTTGGGATCACTCCTGAGCAACGCTTCAAAGTTCTCGACATAGTAGTCGAAAAGCTTGGGAGCCCACATTGCGAAGCCGCCGCTTGAAAACCCAGCGATCCAAGCTATGTTCTTGTTTTCCAGAAGCTTGACCAGCTCAGCTGCATTGGTGTGTCCATGGTGTAAGTTCCCGGGTTTCTAGGAGCGTAGCCCTGGATAAGAATGGTGATGCTGCCAGAATTATGAGGATGGCACATACCTTTTGTCCACAGCCATGCAATATTCCTACACCTAAAGCTGGAAAATCCCCGCGTCGATGCTCCTGTGCTTTCTTCGGAAACCTGCTTCGTTTGGCTGATTCGCAAATGGCGCAGAAGGCACCCTCTACAATGTTATCCCAGTCGTTGTCATTTGGTCTTCCAAGTAGTGCGATGATGACCCTAGAATCGCTGTCGAGGACTGGCATAGACGTTCTGTACATATTTGTTTTTTTTTTAATGTCATGTAGAATATCATTTAGAATAGATATTGAAGCTCACCTTCCATCCCATTTAATCAATTTGAATCCTCTCTTTTTCAAAAGCTCCTTCAACTCACAGACAGGACCCTCGTCTTCAGGTAGCGCTACGAAACCTGTTGGCGCTGTACGTATTTTACCTGTATCGAATGTGGTATGGATGGGCTGAGCGACTTTGACGTGATTTTTGATAGCTGCTGGGTTGGCGGAACAGGACAACCTTTCCTCGTGTTCTTTCCGGCGTTTGATGCGTCGAAGTTCATGACTTTTCTTCCACTTGCGTTTTTGCTGGCTATTCTTGGGTTTTGCGTCGGGGGGTGATGAGGAGCTGCCACTGGCGGCGGGTGGGAGATGTGGAGGTGGTTCACTCCTCGCTACTGGTGATGTCGACCATGAGGAAGTGTTTGAGCGATTAGGGGATGGTGGGGGCGAAGAAAAAGGAGACAATCCACAAGTAGGGGACAGTGGGGCCGATGAAAGAGGAGACAATCCATAAAAAAATTGATACTCCTGCGTTAATTGTTCCTCCGGTATGGAATCTGTGGGCCCCAAATCAAAATGAGCAAAAATTGACTCATTGACGAAGTTTTGATGTAGGTTGTTTGCAAAAGAAAAGGTGGGGTCGTGGGAATGCAGTACGGTGGGATGAGTGAAGTCGGGTTCACCAGGCATGGTGAGATGTACAAAGCAGGGCCTGTGGTGGAGTCAAAGGAAGTATTCGTCAGCAAGATTATATGTAACACACGTAATACGCAACAGAACGATTAAGGAAATGGAAAGAGGGAGGAAAGCGCAACATAGCAATAACTCATATCCCCGGGGTGCCAAGTATTCGAGCTATCGCATAGATGTGCAAAAAGAGAAGAAAGTAGGAAGACAGGGAAGAAACGGTACATCCAATAATAGGATATAAGAACTCACTGGTAGAATTTAGCTATAATGTTCAGCCGCTGCAGCAGGCATTGACGAACGTTAACATGAACATTGATTTATTTCAATCAGGTCATATGACTCGTAATGATGTCGATGAATATTAATAGATTCTGCTCTAACCTTTCCAGTGTGTTTGGTTTCGCTGTTTCCTGCTTCTTACTTTTCCACTGACGCTGCAATTTTATTTATTTCAATTTCTCATTCTTATGACTACGAGATCGAGGAAACATACCAAAACCGCCTACTTTGACCGTATACCTCTTGAGGACGACTATGAGATTGTTCAAGCACACTACTCTAGGCTGGCCAGTCGCAACGTAACGAGGAACTCTGCTCGTTCTCCTCTTAAGGGGCGGACAACATGGTCTATCGGGACTGACTGGGCACCAAACGATGACTATGAAATGTCTCTCGATGCCTCTGGTGACTGGTATGATGAAGAAGTAGATGTAGATGTGTGTGAAAGTAGAATCGGTCGGGCCTCCCAGGAGAAGGGACCTAAAAAAAGACGAGTTCGCAGAAAAACATCGGTGAGTACTTATGTTTGACTGTATGTTCTGATACTAAAAAAAACTCTCATCATAGTTGAGACCACATGTCATATGGAAGCAGCAATACTGAAGCCAGTATCTCGACGAGAACCTATGATGGGAGGGTCGAGGCGATTTTATAAGGGATGAAGTCTGCCCCGACTGTGTATCAAGGGGAAAACAGGCTCCTCAAGATGCTGAATATCGGTGTCAAGATTGCTTTATCCCTGACCTTGTTTGTTAGGAATGTTGCATAAAATGTCACCGGCTGCATCCTTTCCATACAATCGAGGTAGGTTCTTATTTGAATATATGTACACGTACTGACTTCAAGTTCTCTCAGCATTGGATGGGCGTGACATTCGTTAAAGTCTCACTAAAGTCACTTGGACTTAGGATTCATCTCAACCATGCCAGTATGTGGTGTCCGTCTCCAGTAGAGTGCCACCAGGATTTCAAGGTCATACACACAAACGGGGTCCACGAAGTAGGCATTAGCCACTGTGGATGCAATCGAGCCATCCCAAAGCACCTCCAGCTGCTTCGACACGGCCTTTATCCAGCCTCACAGCTTGTCGTGCGAACGTGCGTCAGCTTCCCTCTGCTTCAACTTCTTCATCTCTTGTGCCTGTGTTCCAAGGTTTCAATGTACGATATCTACAACACGCTCGAGCGTCTGTCCGACAACTCTGCAACAAAGCCATCGAAATCCAGGTATCGGTCGCTGATGAGAATTTGTTAACAGTGGCGACATCTCAAGTTGCTCAAAAGGGCTGGAAGAGGGCATGACGATGTGGGGGTAAATGGCACCAAGGATGGGGATCTCGCTATAATGTGTCCATCGTGCCCGCATCCAGGAATTAATCTTCCAGAAAATTGGGCAGATGCTCCGCCCGACAAGGAGTGAGTTCATTTTTTAAATCTATATAACGATCTACCCTTACAATGACGTTCAAAAAAGATACCTATATCAATCGATCATATGTATGGACGCTAACTTCCATCTGAAAAATCGGCTCGTATCTAATTACTCGACTGACCCTGGTCTCGGAATTGGGTGGGCCTATATGATCAGAAGAGAGCCATACGAGAACTATGTTGTCAGTTGGGCTGATGATGACGATGTAAGGCCGCATACAGGACTCTTCTTATCCAACGTACTCACTGGGATTATAGATCAGCACCTGCATGGGCTTTCAAGCTTTGGCCAAAGCATTGACACGTTTCAGTCGTGGACTGCGTTACATAGGTGTAGGAGGTACTTTATGCGGACAAGGAGAGATGTTTCTCCCTAACGGGGTAGGGAAATTACAAAAAGGAGAACAGTGAGTAATTTTCTACACCTCGTATGTGCTTTTTCAAACGTTTTTACTAGCTATGCAAATATGGACTATATCCTAGCATCTGCCTTGCGTGGCACGGAGTTGAAGTCTGTGGTCCTAAGCTACAATATCGCCTGTCAGTGGTACAAGAATCTAGGCCAACATATGGAGAAACATTGGCCAGAAGACCTTCACCTCGATTCAAACATGAAAACTAAGCTGCTGATCCCAAAATTCCATGAGCTGGCTCACAACGACAAAGACCATCAACAATTTTCGTTTAATTTAGTCAAAGGAGTGGGGAAAACCGATGGCGAGGTTCCAGAGAGGTGTTGGGCTGGACATAATGGTCTCGGTGGGTCCACTGTGCCTCTGGCGCCTGGTTTGAGACATGATGTCCTTGACGATCACTTTGGTTTCTGGAATTGTAAAAATTATTGCGGTATGGGTATGTGTACACTTCTCGTTCCTCGAAGAGCCGCATTGATGTTGCATGCACCAGGGACCATACTTATCCAGAAATATAAAGCTGCAATAGTTGAACGGAATCAACAAGTCGAAGCTCATTGAGGATTTACCAGAGACATCAGTGAATACTCAATCAACATCTGGGAAAGAACGTGCCAGGAATGGGATAATGCCTCCTATCCCAAGTTGTGTCCAAATCCTTACGAAGTAGAGGGCGCAAGTATGTCCATCCACTTTTTTTTTTTTGACTTCGTCAACTGACTCACATATAGGAATCACGGAAGCTCAAGTTAGGGAAACATTAGCACAGAAGGAAAAGATTCTCACTTCAAATGGTCGACCAATGCTTCATGCTATGGGGCCGTCAGAATTCCTCTCAATGGGATTAGAACTTGAAGATTCTCAGTGAGTTCTCTACTAAATTCAACACATATTTTTGTACAATAAGTGTATCTACAGACGGCGCATTTGAAAACTCGTTAATGAACAAGGAAACATACCTACTCAATTACAAGACACCTCACTCGCTGATCAAAGGAAGGCACTTGCTTTGAAGATTCGTACTTGGGAGCTCATCCGTGCCGTATACCAGCCCGGGATTCTTCACCTGCAGATTGAATCCAACATCGGACCTACAAACTAGGACAACAACCCAAATCCTGAAG
The DNA here is from genome assembly GCA_964017145.1 of Agrocybe praecox. Classification (NCBI taxonomy): domain Eukaryota; kingdom Fungi; phylum Basidiomycota; class Agaricomycetes; order Agaricales; family Agrocybaceae; genus Agrocybe; species Agrocybe praecox. The sequence continues at coordinate 188,966 of OZ024850.1, forward strand.
AAATCAACCTCTGGCTACCCTCTCAAATCCCTCCAGATCGCCGAACAATCTCATGCATTCCCGGCCTTATTGAAATCGAAGACAGATTACATGTCGCTCAATGTTATGACGTTCTTGATACCCTTCAGCGAACCCTCTGTATAAAGACGCAGATAATATATTTCAAAAACAAGAACATCTGTGGTCAAGTGCAAAGTACAAGGTCTCGTGCTTTAATCGAGAGAGTTCATACCTGTGCACTTGTAGCTGTTGAGAAATACCGTGCCGCAAGGGATGCGAAAATGCGGATTTCGGGCCCAGGAGAGTGGGAAGAAGTACTACGACCTCTGCTCAACGCCGACGTCAGAAGCTATGCTGATTCAGAGAGGAAGAAACCTGGTCCAGGAAGAAGAGGCATCTGGGAGGATGGGCAGCTGCAAGTACAACACCCCTCCGTTCAAGACGTACAACATCAAGACAATGAAGACAATGAAGAGGGTACAGAGGACTGCGAAGACGATACTATTCTCGCAATTGAACCTCTGCGAAGCCGTTGCGATGGTACCGGCAGGACAACCCAGAAGCTGTCGTGGATTTGGATATCGTTGGGAAAAAAAAACAACAACGCTCAAATGCATGCCTCCAATGGAGGGACCGAACATTTTCTTTTTGCTTCAGATGGCCCTCTGGCAGATCAAGAAGACAACATATTGCGAGCCAAATGGTCCCGAAGTCGAGCACGAGTCCAGCGATGCGAGGAAGAAGTGAAACTATTAAAGGAAGAAATGAGGCACGTAATCGAGTTTCTGAAGTGGAGGAGTGAATGGTGGGATGGCTGAGTGATTCTTCGACAGGGGGCCGATGCTGAGTTACAGGAGGGGCTTTCTTTGTATGCAGAAGGCCAGGCATCGCTTCAACATTTTCTCACCTGTTACTGGCAGATGTATGCATGACCCAACCTAAGTTGCCCCTGTGGATGCATACTTTATGTGGGGCAACTATGCATCACTCATACATAAATTTGACAGCACTGGCTGGGGAGTGATGAGGGTATGGACTCTGACGAAGATGCCGACATCGAGCCTGGTGATGCAACGCAGGTAAGTTGTTGACTTGGAATAGTGAAAGTTTATTTACACACATATTCATAGATTCCATCTTCAGAGCCCACTGGTGTGACTTCTTTCACAAGATCCTCTCACTCTTCCGATCCTGCGGCTGCAGTTAAGGACGAGAAAGTGACAGGAAAGGGAAAGGAGACTGTACCGAAAAAGAACCTTAAACACAATACCCCTGGATTGGACTCAATGTTAGATGAAATTCACATTCTCGAGGTTAAAGAAGCTGCAGAGAGGCAGGCATCCAAGAACTGTGTACGGATAAAGGAACTGGAATTGCAGGTGATGAAGCAGGAGTTTGAAAGTGAGAGGCAGCGGGCTAAAATACATAAAATGGAACTGGATGCTAAAAAAGCGGAGTTGGAGGAGAAGAGAATGGACAAAATGGATACACTCCTTCAGCTGTTGCTTTCACGTGCAGCCCCTCCTGCTAATCAGTTTCCAGGTCAATCTCAGTTTGAAGCAAATGCCGAACCGCAGGCAGTCGCACACCCACAGCCTCCAAATGAAGTAGCGCAATTAGCTTTATATGGAAATACTTTCCAGGATGAATGGACCTTTGCTGACGCCGTTTCTGAACATCCACCTACCTTGACACAACAACTCAAAGATGCCAGGCTCTACAACCCAGCGGCAGACACAAGGATGGACAGAGACATGAATTAGAGTAAAAATCAATAGAATTTAACAGAATAGATCACTCGAAAATAAATCCTCTTTTACTTTCCTTCGCTTCCGTTGCCCAGCAGATTCTTGACAAACTTCAGCAGCGACTCTATCATCATCAGATGAGCTAGCGTCATCATTCGAGAGACCAAGACCTTGTTCAATCAACTCTTCTTCCCAATCAGAATCATGTCCATCACCAACTTCGATGCTGTGAACCAGGGTATGGATGATAATACAGGTATGAATCCATTCCACAGCCCGGAGGTGGTCGATGTTGTTCTTGATTTGTTGACGAAGTCCTCAAAGTGACTGAAAACGGCCCTTGAGGTACCCAACGGCATGCTCAGATTTGATACGAACCTATTTTAAAATAGTGAGTTAGTCTGTTTGAAAATTCTCGCAGAGAAAAGCTCTCACATGAGAGACCCAGTAATTGAATTCCTTGTTTTCGGGGATGTTGGAAGCAGGTTTCTTGTATGGGGTAACACACCAAGCTTCAATAGGGTAAGCAGAGTCTGCCCAGATCCATTCACCAGGACCAATCAGCCGCTGTCGTTCCCGAACAGTACGTGAGTCCATAAAGACAGTAGAGTCATGAGCACTACTACAATGTCCAATTATATAGTCCACAATGTGCAAGTTAGGAAGGGTGATGAGCTATGAGAGGACAGTGAGAATTTAGAAAGAAATAGCCACGGAAATTAGAATTAACATACCTGAACATTCAGAGAGTAATTGGATTTTCTATCAAAATACGCCTCCCCATGTAGGCCAGGCTTGTCAGCCAGAGGTATAAGGGTTCTGTCAATGAAGAGAAACCCATCTCTCCACGCCGCACAACTGGCAGCCTCTACCCATTCCTTTGCCTCTTCCTTCTCCCATAAATTTGGATAGCAGACCACCTCATCGTGCATTGAGAGAAACACTAAGGTGCTTGCTGCGGGGTTGAGTGTGTATGTACAATTTGTACTTTATATATACTCCGAAACAAAACCCAATCAATGTGATTAGTTCTTTCATGGGAGGGATACACAATACGTGTCGTTAATTATGTTTTCTCTTTAAAGATACGCTCTCTAATGCAACAGAACGTTTGCTAGGATCGAAGATCACAAGTGTTTGAGTAGCTTACGCACAAAGCGAAGTTCCTCGGAAAGTGTAAACATAGATTTAATGTGTTTCCACAAGATGTAGTGTGTAGGTAGTTCGCCACTTAGGCTGGATACTTAATCCAAAGTCTTTTAATCACTTAGAAAGGGGACTCAATCCTAAACGGGCCACTTAGGCGTCACTTAGACAATTTGCCACTTAGGCAGGGAACTTATCCCTAGGAACGGGCCACTTAGGCGTCACTTAGACAATTCTTGTCACTTAGGCGGATATTAAGCTTTATGTCACTTAAGACAGAGGAAACTTTATCCCAATACATTTATTTAGGTTCCTCGAGAACTCTACAAGTTAACTCAAGTCGCTCAACTAACGCCAAGATGCTCAAATGACACGGTAGGTAGTCTGTTCAATAAAACCAACTCTCGCAGAGATTTATTAGGTACCAAAGGTCGATCCTAGGAGTTTGCAACTCAATGCGCGTTCCTCGAATGTGGACAACTGGGTTCTAGTTTATCTGGGGTGCTACGGTAATTTACAGGCTGCTTATATACTGCTAGGTTTCGGAAAATACAGGAATACTTGGAGCGGATCGGAAACACTCGGAAAATACAGGAAATAATATTATTGGTTAACGCTAGGTAGCTCCACTCGATGCATAAGCAACCAGTAGGTACCATGCGTGTTTTTGTGTACCCTCGGAAGGGTTCGTATGGTTGGGCAAGTCGCTGACTCAAGCATGACGCTCCGAGGGCGCTTATTTGTATTAGCCGACGATCATTGATCGACGTCGTAGGGTCCAAAGCATCGGAGTACCGTGTCATCATATGGATCTACAATCCTCGGCTCCACAACTGCCGTTTAAGGTAACTGCGCATATCCGAGGGTCTTAAGACCATGTGTAAGCGTTCCTAGGAACTTCTCCTTTTAGGTTTATCAGCGATCTGACTCGAGCAGACGTTGGCAAGTCCTAATCGACATTACTAGTGCTTGTCTCGTCATTTGCATAGTGCCCACTATGTTCCTAGGGACCAGTAATGTACTTTGTTAATGCTAGGATCAGTCCTACCGCCTTGAGTTAGCTGTCAGGGCAACACTAAGATCAGTGTGACAAGGCCACCAACAAAGACAAAGCAAGAGAGAGAGAGAGAGAGAGAGATGAAAAGAGAGAGAGACACTCAATGGTTCTAAGAGATCACACCAATGATAGTGGATATCCTAAGAGATTGAAGCTGGGGCTACAGCTACATACATGTCCAGTATATATACCCTACAGCTATTCTAGAATATTCCTCCATGACATCATAAAAAGGAATGATGAATAAGGCAATGACATCATAAAGAAAGTAAAAGAATGATGTGGAATGATGTAGAATGGATGAGGCTATGCTCATGGGAAATCAAAGTGATAAGTATCTAATCAAATGATAATCAAGAGATAATCAAAGATATGAAACAGATAAGATATCTACACATCTACAAAAGGGAAAAATGCGAAATAAATATAGAAAAATAAGGAAAAATAGGGGAAACCCTGACATCACCCCCTCTCTAAGGCACATTTCCCACAATGTGCACATGTATGACTGAGTTTGGAGGGTTTCAGAGGAGGTGGAGGTTCAGTAAAATTAATTAAAGGAGAAAATGAAAGTCTATCAAAAGTTAAGGCAGAAATCTTTCTGGGAGCAGCTGGGTGTTTTGCATGGAATTCCTTGATTGATTTAGCTGCCCTTTTCAGATTTTCAGCAGGTTCCCAAGTACTTTCTTCATTTGGGTAGTTTTTCCATTTCACCAAGTACTGCAGCTTATTTCTGAATAATCTGCTGTCCTTGATGTACTCAACTTCCCATTCAGGGTTTTCTCCTTTGATAACTGGTGGAGGTCTGGAAGGAGGCTTTCTACCAACTGGATCAGGATGATGGGGCATGAGCTTGACTACATTGAATACAGGATGGATCTTCATGGTAGCAGGCAATTTCAATTCATAGGCATTTGGACCAACAACTTTGATAATCTTGTATGGTCCATATCTTTTGTCCTCCAATTTCTTGGAAGGCCTATCAGTTTTTAAGTCCTTGCCATCTAGCCAAACCATGTCCCCAACCTTATACTCAGTAGGTGTACCTCTGTGTCTATCATAGAACTTGGCCATGTCATCAGCAGCCTTTTTGAGTGCAGACTCTGCTTCTTTTCTGGCCTCTTCCATGTTTTTCACAAAGGTATCTACAGTGTCCATCTTGCTGTCTCTAAGGGGTTCTGTGCCCATCCTGGGATGTCTACCATTATTGAGCATGAAGGGTGTTTGCCTAGTAGATGCTTGAACTCTGTTGTTGTAGGAGAATTCAGCTAAGGACAACCATTCTACCCAATCATCTTGTCTATGGTTTATGAAGAGCCTGAGATATTGTTCTACTTCTTGATTTACCCTCTCAGTTTGACCATCTGTCTGAGGGTGATAGGCTGTAGATGAAGCAGTCTGAATACCTAGTAAGGAGTTGAGCTCTTTCATAAACTTGGAGACAAACTGGGGACCTCTATCACAGATTATTTTGATAGGTAGACCATGCAGTTTCCAGACATAGTCCCTGTAGAGCTTAGCAGTCCCTTCAGATGTGACCTCATCTGTGGTAGGTATGATGTGGATCATCTTGCTAAGCCTATCTACAACTATCATGATGGCATTGTACCCTTGACACTCAGGTAATCCAGTGATAAAGTCCACAGTAATGGTTTGCCAGACATCAGAAGGAATTTCAGTAGGAGTCAGGAAGCCAACAGGCTTAGCTGGGAATGTCTTTGTCCTGTTACATCTGTCACAGCTTCTAGTGTAGGCTGCAATGTAGTGAGACATTCCTGGCCACCAATAATTCCTAGAGACAAGCTCTATTGTCTTCCATTTTCCTGGGTGTCCAGCAATGTAGGCATCATGATGTAGTTCCACAATTTTCCTTCTAAGATCTTTGTCTTTGGGAACATACACTTTCCCTCTGTAGAGAATAAGTCCTTGCTCTTCTGCCCATTCCTGTCCTTCTATTTTCTTGGTTGAGGATCCCTTCAATTCCTGTACTGCCTTCACAACCTTTTCATCCATGTCCTTTGCTTCTCTGATTTTCTTTAGAAGATCAGTCTCAGGACCAGACAAAATGGTGTGCCCCTGTTTGAGAGCTTGGATTTTGAAGTAGGAAGGTTTGAGGAGAATTACATTTTCATTATCATTCTCCCCCTTCTTATGATCTGATCTCCTAGACAGAGCATCTGGCTTCAATGATTTTTTACCAGGCCTATGATGAAGAGAGAAGTCAAATCTGGACAAGAAGAGTGACCATCTGGCCTGCCTTCTGCTTAGCTTTTGGGCAGTCATAAAGTACTCTAGATTCTTGTGATCTGTCCAAATCTCAAATGTATGTTGAGTTCCTTCAAGATAGTGTCTCCATTCATCTAGTGCTCTGATAATAGCCAGCATTTCCTTGTCATGAATCTCATAATTCCTTTCTACTTCAGAGAGAGACTTAGACATAAAGGCCACAGGATGCCATTTCCCATCTGATCCTTCCTGAGATAAGACAGCCCCAGTAGCATAATCTGAGTGTCAGGGCAACACTAAGATCAGTGTGACAAGGCCACCAACAAAGACAAAGCAAGAGAGAAGAGAGAGAAGAGAGAGAGGAAGAGAGAGAGATAGAGAGACACTCAATGATTCTAAGAGATCACACCAATGATAGTGGATATCCTAAGAGATTGAAGCTGGGGCTACATCTACTTACATGTCCAGTATATATACTCTACAGCTATTCTAGAATATTCCTACATTACATCATGAAACACAAGGATGAGTAAGACAATGACATCATAAAGGAGTGGTGAATAAGACAATGACATCATGAAACAAGGAGAAGAATGATGTGGAGCAATTGAGGCAGTGCTCATGGGAAATAAAGATGATAAGTATCTAATCAAGGATCTAAGTGATAATCAAGGAGATAATCAAGAAGATAATCAAAGATGTAAAAGAGATAAGATATCTACATAATTAAGAAAGGGAAAAATGCGAAATAAATATATAAAAATAGAGGAAAATAGGGGAAACCCTGACATCACCCCCTCTCCAAGGCACATTTCCCACAATGTGCACATGTATGAGTAAGTTTAGAGGGTTTCAGAGGAGGAGGAGGTTCAGTAAAGTTAATTAAAGGTGAAAAAGAAAGTCTATCAAAAGTAAGAGCAGAAATCCTTCTGGGTGCAGCTGGATGCTTGGCATGGAATTCTTTGATTGATTTGGCTGCCTTCTTCAAATGCTTAGCAGGTTCCCAACTGCTTTCCTCATTTGGATAATTCTTCCATTTAACCAAGTACTGCAGCTTATTTCTGAATAATCTGCTATCCTTGATGTACTCAACTTCCCATTCAGGATTTTCTCCTTTAATGACAGGTGGAGGTCTAGAGAGAGGCTTTTTTCCAACAGTATCAGGATGGTAGGGCATAAGCTTAACTACATTGAACACTGGATGGATTTTCATGGTTTTAGGCAGTTGGAGCTCATAGGCATTTGAACCAACAACTTTGGTGATTTTGTATGGTCCATATCTCTTGTCATCCAATTTCTTGGAAGGCCTATCAGTCTTTAGATCCTTGCCATCTAGCCAAACCATGTCTCCAACCTTGTACTCAGTAGGAGCATCCCTGTTTCTATCATAGAATCTAGCCATGTCATCAGCAGCCTTTTTGAGTGCAGACTCTGCTTCTTTTCTGGCCTCTTCCATGTTTTTCACAAAGGTATCTACAGTGTCCATCTTGCTGTCTCTGAGAGGTTCTGTGCCCATCCTGGGATGTCTACCATTGTTGAGCATGAATGGTGTCTGTCTGGTAGAGGCCTGAACTCTGTTGTTGTAGGAAAATTCAGCCAAGGACAATCATTCTACCCAATCATCCTGTCTATGGTTTATGAAGAGCCTGAGATATTGTTCTACTTCTTGGTTGACTCTCTCAGTCTGACCATCAGTTTGAGGATGGTAGGCTGTAGATGAAGCAGTCTGAATACCCAGTATAGAGTTGAGCTCTTTCATAAACTTGGAGACAAACTGAGGACCTCTATCACAGATGATTTTGATAGGTAGACCATGCAATTTCCAGACATAGTCCCTGTAGAGCTTAGCAGTACCTTCAGATGTGACCTCATCTGTGGTAGGTATAATGTGAATCATCTTGCTAAGCCTGTCTACAACTATCATAATGGCATTATACCCTTGACATTCAGGTAAGCCAGTGATAAAATCCACAGAAATAGTCTGCCAAACATCAGAGGGAATCTCAGTTGGAGTCAGGAAGCCAACAGGTTTAGCAGGGAATGTCTTAGTCCTATTACATCTGTCACATCCTCTGGTGTAGGCTGCAATATAATGGGACATCCCTGGCCACCAATAATTTCTAGAGACTAACTCTATTGTCTTCCATTTTCCTGGATGTCCAGCAATGTAGGCATCATGATGCAGTTCCACAATTTTCCTTCTAAGGTCTTTGTCTTTTGGAACATACACCTTTCCTCTGTAGAGAACAAGCCCTTGCTCCTCTGACCATTCCTGTCCATCTATCTTCTTGGTTGAAGACTTCTTCATCTCCTGTACTGCCTTGACCACTTTCTCATCAAAGTCCTTTGCTTCTCTAATCTTCTTGAGAAGATCAGTCTCTGGACCAGCCAATGTGGTATGACCCTGTTTGAGAGCCTGGATCTTGAAGTAGGAAGGTTTGAGGAGAACTACATTTTCATTATCATTCTCCCCCTTCTTATGGTCTGATCTCCTAGACAATGCATCTGGCTTTAAGGACTTTTTACCAGGCCTATGATGAAGAGAAAAATCAAATCTGGACAAAAAGAGTGACCATCTGGCCTGCCTTCTGGTTAACTTCTGGGCAGTCATAAAGTACTCTAGATTTTTATGGTCTGTCCAGATCTCAAAGGTATGTTGAGTCCCTTCAAGATAGTGTCTCCATTCATCTAGTGCTCTGATAATAGCCAGCATCTCTTTGTCATGGATCTCATAATTCCTTTCTACTTCAGAAAGAGACTTAGACATAAAGGCTACAGGATGCCATTTCCCATCCAAACCTTCCTGAGACAACACAGCTCCAGTAGCATAATCAGAGCTATCTGCTTCAACTTTATAAGGTTTGTTGTCATCAGGGAAGATTAGAACAGGGGAGGATGTGACCTTAAGCTTTAGCTGGTCAAATGCTTCCTGATGTCTAAGTCCCCATCTCCAGACTGTTCCTTTCTTTGTCAATTCATGAAGTGGCTTGGCAGTGTCTGCAAAATCCTCTATGAACCTTCTGTAGAAGTTGACAAATCCCAAGAATGATTGAACATCCTTGACATTTTCAGGTTCAGGCCATTTGGAAACTCCCTCTACCTTGACAGGGTCCATTTCAATCTTGCCCTGTGAAATGATAAGTCCAAGATATTCAATCTTTTCCTTTTCAAATTCACATTTTTCTGCTTTAAGGTAGAGTTTGTTGTCTTCCAGGATTTGCAAGACCTTCTTGACTACTTCCCTATGATGTTCCAGAGTCTCAGTGAAGACCAATATGTCATCCATGTAGACAATGACCACATTGCCATCAATAAGCTCTATAAAGATGTCATTCATCATAGTTTGGAAAGTTGCAGGACTGTTGGTTAAGCCAAAGAACATGACCAGTGGTTCAAACAGCCCTCTATTGGTTCTGAAGGCTGCCTTTCACTCATCCCCTTCCTTAACTCTAACATTGTTAAAGCCCCACCTGACATCCAGCTTGGTGAAATACTTGGCTTTGCTGAGTTTGGTAATGATGTCAGAGATGAGAGGTAAAGGGTAAGAGTTCTTAATGGTCATTTCATTTAGCTTCCTGTAGTCCTGGACCAGTCTAAGAGAGCCATCCTTCTTCTTAACAAAGAACACAGGGGATGCCATAGGTGACTTGGATGGTCTAATCCTACCAGACTTCAGATTCTCCTCTAAAAAAGCATCAAGCTCCTTTTGCTCATTGGGGGAAAGAGGATAAATCTTTGATCTGTAAGGCTCAGACCCAGGCTTTAGCTCAATAGCATGATCCCAAGGCTTTCTATCAGGTAGCCTATCAAAGGATTCCTTTGAAAAAACTCCTTTAAATTGATGATAGTGTTTGGGAACAGCTTCTTCAAAGGTCTTCTTTGGGGATTCAGCCTGTTGGTGAGACTCTTCTGCTAATTTCTGGGACACAGTTGAGGTAGCATTGATAGACTGCTTCTGAGGGTGGAGATAAGAAATAAAAATCCTGTCTTCAGGCTCAATCTCAGAGTCAGAGTCAGGTGACTGATCTACAAGATCTACACCTTCATCATCAAACTGAAGGAGCTGTCTTCTCTGTACTGCAGCTATCCTCTGTCTCTTTCTCCTGGCTCTAATCACTTCCATGTGGCAGTCAGATGGACATCTAGTAAACTGAACATCACCTGACTTCCAGTTGACATCAGGATTGTGTAGATAGAGCCAGGTATGTCCAATAATAGCAGTCTTGTCTCCCAAGTCACAAACAGCAAAGGTGGCCTTTTCTGTATGGTTCTTATACACCATAATCAAGTCTACTTCCTCATGAATAGAGCCACTTTTGTTGAGAGTACCATCAACATTGTAGACTGAAATGGCTCTAGGAAGTTTCCTTGTGTTGAGATTATGGTATTTTACAAAACCAGTGTCCAGAAAAAGACCAGTAGCTCCAGAGTCAAGCAAAGCATCTACAGACAGCCTTTTTCCTGTGTCCATTGTCTTGAGAATGACTGACAGATGGGTGGAGGCCTTTGGCTTATGTCCTAAGATGTATATCCTCTCAGGAGTAGAAGAAAGGGAAGAATCAGAATTTGAGGACATGATTTCTGTATCAGATTGAGAAGAGGTGGGATTGACTTTATCATTTTCATCTTCTAATACATTAAATCTATTCCATTGGGACATGTCCTTCACCAATGGTGCCTCTAAAAATTCTTCTTCTGTTCTTGTGATTGTCCTCCTTCTTCCTTGATGAGTTTCCCATAGAAGTCTTTCAACTCCTCATGGTTCATGGCATTGATGTTGACTGAGGATCTGCAGTCAGCAGCCTTATGACCTTGTTTTCTGCATTTAAAGCAGATAAGTGGCCTGACTGACCTCCATCCAGAGTCAACTTCCATGGGAATAACATCTGGTTGCTTTGCCTGAGCAACAAAACCTCTCTGACTGCTTGAAAAGGGAGAAGGACTGGGGGCTGCTGGCTTAGGCTGAGACTTAGGAGCCTTTGAGAAGGGAGAAGAGGTAGTAGAGGTAGACTTATTAAAGGCTTCCATCTGTCTCCACTGCCTGTCCAGCTTGGTAGCCCAAGAGATCCAGCCATTCAGAGTCTTAGGCATATCAGGGACATTGTAAACTTTTTCCCTGAGTGACCTGTTTAACCCAGTCTGAAACTTCTCAACCAAAGCAGCATCATTGTACCCAGTATCAGAGACCAATTCCCTAAAGCTAGCCACATATTCATCAGCAGTTTGACTCCCCTGCTTCAGAAGATTCATTCTATGCCTGGCTGTACTTGCAGGGTCTGGATCTCCAAATACCTCTCTGAATTCATGGACAAAGTCATCCCAAAGGCCCTCTTTGGAATAATCTCCATCCAGAATTTTAGTCTTGTCAAGTGCCCATTTCCCAGCAGTACCTTTTTTCATATAGGATAGAGCACAAACAACCCTTTGAAGGTCATCTGCAATTCCTTTCCCATAGAAATATAATTTGAGTTGACTGAGAAAGGTTTCTGCTTTTGACATAGAGCCATCATATGGCTCAGGGGGGGAAACCTTGATTCCAGACTGTGAACCAAAGGTAAGGGGACCATGACTAGCAGAGGGAGGATGGACTTCTCTAGCAGCAGAGGAGAATGGTGATTGAGTGGTTGGAGGTGTGACTGACTGTTGCTGATGCTGCCTTAAGAGAGCCACCTCCTGGGTAAGGAGAGAGATTTGTTGAAGGAGCTCCTCCACAGAGGGGAGAGTAGTGGTAGGGGTAGTGGTAGTGTCCATCTTGGTGCAGATAAAGTAGAGACTCTCTGGTGTGTGTGTGGGAGAAGCTATCTACAAAAAGTGCCCTTGAGACTATACTAAGTAACTAAGAAAAACTATATACTGGATACCCAGTTGTCACCCCAGACACAGTGGGTCTAAACCTAGGATCACAGGATTGACTACCTGGTATTTTCCTAGACCACCAAAGACAGAAACAGTTGGCCTGAATCTGCCCCAACAGTTGGTATCCCTATCTACAAATTCACACACAACACACAGCAGAGAGTGAGAAATCCAGTAGAAAGAGATATGTCTTGAGGGGATGTTGAAATTGGGGAGAGAGAAATGATGTAGAAGATTGGGAGAATGTTGGAGGTTGAAGGGTTGGTAGTGATAAAAGGGATGATATATGTGGTGAGAGGATGTGAGAGGAAATAGTAGAAAGAGAGATGAATAAATTGGTGTAGATAAGTGTAGGTTGATGTGGGTAAGAGTGAGATGATGGATAGTGAGTGGTGGAGTTGTCTGAGAGAGCTTCAATCTTCTGTCAGGGCAACACTAAGATCAGTGTGACAAGGCCACCAACAAAGACAAAGCAAGAGAGAAGAGAGAGAAGAGAGAGAGGAAGAGAGAGAGATAGAGAGACACTCAATGATTCTAAGAGATCACACCAATGATAGTGGATATCCTAAGAGATTGAAGCTGGGGCTACATCTACTTACATGTCCAGTATATATACTCTACAGCTATTCTAGAATATTCCTACATTACATCATGAAACACAAGGATGAGTAAGACAATGACATCATAAAGGAGTGGTGAATAAGACAATGACATCATGAAACAAGGAGAAGAATGATGTGGAGCAATTGAGGCAGTGCTCATGGGAAATAAAGATGATAAGTATCTAATCAAGGATCTAAGTGATAATCAAGGAGATAATCAAGAAGATAATCAAAGATGTAAAAGAGATAAGATATCTACATAATTAAGAAAGGGAAAAATGCGAAATAAATATATAAAAATAGAGGAAAATAGGGGAAACCCTGACACTGAGCTATCTGCTTCAACTTTATAGGGCTTATTATCATCAGGAAAAACCAAAACAGGGGAGGATGTGACCTTAAGCTTTAACTGATCAAAGGCTTCCTGATGTCTAAGTCCCCATCTCCAGACTGTTCCCTTCTTTGTCAATTCATGAAGTGGCTTGGCAATGTCTGCAAAATCTTCTATGAACCTTCTGTAGAAGTTAACAAATCCCAAGAATGATTGAACATCCTTGATATTTTCAGGTTCAGGCCATTTAGAGACTCCCTCTACCTTGACAGGATCCATTTCAATCTTGCCTTGTGAAATGATAAGTCCAAGATATTCAATCTTTTCCTTTTCAAATTCACATTTTTCTGCTTTGAGGTAGAGTTTGTTCTCTTCTAAGATTTGCAGAACCTTCTTGACTACTTCTCTATGATGTTCAAGAGTCTCAGTGAAGACCAATATGTCATCCATGTAGACAATGACCACATTGCCATCAATAAGCTCTATGAAAATGTCATTCATCATAGTTTGAAAGGTTGCAGGACTATTGGTTAAGCCAAAGAACATGACCAGTGGTTCAAACAGCCCTCTATTGGTTCTGAAGGCTGCCTTTCACTCATCTCCTTCCTTAACTCTGACATTATTAAAGCCCCATCTGACATCCAGCTTGGTGAAATACTTGGCTTTGCTGAGTTTGGTAATAATGTCAGAAATGAGAGGTAGAGGGTAGGAGTTTTTGATAGTCATTTCATTTAGCTTTCTATAGTCCTGTACTAGTCTAAGAGAGCCATCCTTCTTCTTGACCAAGAAAACAGGGGATGCCATAGGTGACTTGGAAGGTCTAATTCTGCCAGATTTCAGATTTTCCTCTAGAAAGGCATCAAGCTCCTTCTGTTCTTTAGGTGAAAGAGGATAAATCTTTGATCTATAGGGCTCAGAACCAGGCTTTAACTCAATAGCATGATCCCAAGGCTTTCTATCTGGTAGCCTGTCAAAAGATTCCTTTGAGAATACCCCTTTGAATTGATGATAGTGCTTGGGGACAGCTTCTTCAAAGGATTTCTTTGGGGAATCAGCTTTCTGGTGAGATTCTTCTGCCAGTTTTTGGGACACAGTGGAAGTAGCATTAATAGACTGCCTTTGAGGATGTAGACAAGAAATAAAAATCCTATCCTCAAGCTCAATCTCAGAGTCAGAGTCAGGTGACTGATCTACAAGATCTACACCTTCATCATCAAACTCAGGAAGCTGTCTTCTTTGTATTGCAGCTATTCTCTGTCTCTTCCTCCTGGCTCTTATAACCTCCATGTGGCAGCCAGGTGGACATCTAGTGAATTGGATATCCCCTGACTTCCAGTCAACATCTGGGTTATGTAGATAGAGCCAGGTGTGTCCAATAATAGCAGTCTTATCTCCCAAGTCACAAACAGCAAAGGTAGCCTTTTCTGTATGGTTCTTGTAGATCATAAGTAAGTCAACTTCGTCATGAATAGAACCACTCTTATTTAGAGTACCATCTACATTGTAGACAGGAATGGCTCTGGGGAGTTTCCTTGTGTTGAGATTATGATACTTTACAAAACCAGTATCCAGAAAAAGGCCAGTAGCTCCAGAATCAAGTAAAGCATTCACAGAAAGCCTTTTTCCTGTATCCATTGTCTTCAGAATGACTGACAAATGGGTAGAGGCTTTAGGCCTGTGACCCAAGATGTAGATCCTTTCAGGGGTAGAAGAAAGAGAAGGTGAATCAGAGGACATGATTTCTGTATCAGAATTTGAAGAGGAGGGATTGAGTTTATTGCTTTCATCTTCTAATACATTAAATCTATTCCATTGGGACATGTCTTTCACCAATGGTGCCTCTAAAAATTCTTTTGGGTACCTTCTTTCTTTTCTTCCCCATCCTGAATAATCTTGGTGAAATGTTCCACCAGTTCCTCATGGTTCATGGCATTGATGTTAACTGAAGATCTGCAGTCAGCTGCCTTGTGACCCTGCCTTCTGCATTTAAAGCAGATGAGAGGCCTTACTGACTTCCATCCTGAATCAACTTCCATGGGAACTACATCTTGTTGCCTTGCTTGAGCAACATTACTCCTCTGGCTGCTAGTTGAGAAAGGAGAGGGGCTGGAAATATTGGACTTGGACTGAGGCTTTTGAGAGTTAGATGAGGAGGGTGCTTTAGAAAATGGAGAAGAGGAAGAGGAAGTAGATTTGTTGAAGGCTTCCATCTGTCTCCATTGTCTGTCCAGCTTGGTAGCCCAAGAAATCCAGCCACTCAGAGATCTGGGCATCTCAGGTACATTATAGACCCTTTCCCTGAGAGATCTGTTAAGCCCAGTCTGAAATTTCTCTACCAGTGCAGCATCATTGTACCCAGTGTCTGAGACCAACTCCCTGAAGCTAGCCACATACTCATCAGCAGTCTGACTTCCCTGCTTGAGCAAATTCATTTTGTGTCTAGCTGTGCTAGCAGGGTCTGGATCTCCAAAGACTTTCCTGAATTCATAGACAAAATCATCCCAAAGACCTTCTTTGGAATAATCTCCATCTAGAATTTTGGTTTTATCAAGTGCCCATTTCCCAGCAGTACCTCCTTTCATGTAGGATAGAGCACAAACAACCTTTTGAAGGTCATCTGTAATGCCCTTTCCATAGAAATATAACTTTAGTTGGCTGAGAAAGGTTTCTGCTTTCTGCATTGAACCATCAAATGGTTCAGGAGGGGAAACTTTGATTCCAGACTGTGAACCAAAGGTAAAGGGACCATGACTGGCAGGGGGAGGATGGACTTCTCTAGCAGCAGAGGAGAATGGTGATTGAGTAGTTGGAGGTGTGACTGACTGTTGCTGCTGCTGCCTTAAGAGAGCCACCTCCTAGGTAAGGAGTGAGATTTGTTGAAGGAGCTCCTCCACAGAGGGGAGAGTAGTGGTAGGGGTAGTGGTAGTGTCCATCTTGGTGCAGATAAAGTAGAGGCTCTCTGGTGTGTGTGTGGGAGAAGCTATCTACAAAAAGTGCCCTTGAGACTATACTAAGTAACTAAAAAAAGACTATGTAATGGATACCCAGTTGTCACCCCAAACACAGTGGGTCTAAACCTAGGATCACAGGATTGACTACCTGGTATTTTCCTAGACCACCAAAGACAGAAACAGTTGGCCTGATTCTGCCCCAACAGTTGGTATCCCTATCTACAAGTTCACACACAACACACAGCAGAGAGTGAGAAATCCAGTAGAAAGAGAGGTGTCTTGAGGAGATGTTGAAATTGTGGAGGGAGAAATGATGTAGAAGACTGGGAGGATATTGGAGGTTGAAGGGTTGATGATGATGAGAAAAATGATATATGTGGTAAGGGGATGTGTGGCAAATGTTGGAAAGAGAGATGAATAGATTGGTGTAGATAAATGTGAGATGATGGATAGTGAGTGGTGGGGTTGTCTGAGATAGCTTCAATCTTCTGTCAGGGCAACACTAAGATCAGTGTGACAAGGCCACCAACAAAGGCAAAGCAAGAGAGAGAGAGAGAGAGAGAGATGAAAAGAGAGAGAGACACTCAATGGTTCTAAGAGATCACACCAATGATAGTGGATATCCTAAGAGATTGAAGCTGGGGCTACAGCTACATACATGTCCAGTATATATACCCTACAGCTATTCTAGAATATTCCTCCATGACATCATAAAAAGGAATGATGAATAAGGCAATGACATCATAAAGAAAGTAAAAGAATGATGTGGAATGATGGAGAATGGATGAGGCTATGCTCATGGGAAATTAAAAGTGATAAGTATCTAATCAAATGATAATCAAGAGATAATCAAAGATATGAAACAGATAAGATATCTACACATCTACAAAAGGGAAAAATGCAAAATAAATATAGAAAAATAAGGAAAAATAGGAGAAACCCTGACATTAGCGTTCCTAGGAACGTTGGCAGTAGTTTACATGTACTTTCATATGGTGGGAACTTTCCATTTCCATATTAGGTAGATGTGGACGCATCGTGCACTGTGTAATAATAAGTGGCTATAGCGCCGTTAAGCTTATTATTAGCAGGCTCTAGCTTACATTCCTGATGGCTGAATATTATCCTAGGAGCCTTCGATCCTGCTGCATCGCTGTTAAAGCGTTCCACGCATTTCCTAGGAACTATTATAACTAACTCTAGCATTCGTAAGGTTTGTCCTAGGGTTCGTAGAATGGTTTCCCCTAGCCAAACATGTAGCTATCCTCGCTCTGTAATTATGTAGACTTAATAATAAATGTGTTTATTATGCCGAAAATTAAGTAGGATAGATACTTGGTTAAAGTTCAGTCACAGCCGAACACCGGTCGTATCAACGCTTCCATGACCCTCCTAGTAGCTTTGATGACCATACCGGAGGAGCACCCAGCCCACTGTGCAACTGACTCGACCGACGCACTGTTCCCAAAATGGCCAAAACGATACAGCGCAATAGCAAGCTGGTGCTCAGCAGACATCTGCTCACAAGGTCCATCACTTCGGAACACTGGCAGATAGTCAATTTTGGAAAGAAGTGATTCGAAGGTCTCTGGAAGGACATGGAGGTTTCGTCAGAATCTCTTTGGATCTTCGTCTTTGTAGGCCAGAAGGACAAGGTCAAGTTGCGAGACCTTGCAAACTTTGTTGCCAGGGAAAAGGACACGGGTGTTTTCGAGAAAATGTATGCGTTCACGCACAGCGCGTAAACGGTTAAAATATGTGGTGACTGTTGCCGTGGGATTCTGAAGCCAAGCTGGACTGGAATGAGGTTGAGCATGACAAGACAGATGAAAGCAAAGAGGAGTCGTTGTCGTTGTCGTCCACATCAACAATGGTGGCTCGTCGATGGACAAGGGGTGGTGGTGGGTTTGGAGTATATGGTGGTCCGTTGTCGGAGAGCCCAGAGTCTGAGCTGTCATCTACCTCGGGCTCGGAGTTTGATGTGGATGATGACCAGACTTTTTTTAGACGGCGTCGAAGTTCCTGCAGTCATTTGGCATACGCAAATGCTCCTCGAAGCAGTCGTTGCCGTGGTGGGAGGTCAGGCATGATTGGAGAGCAGAGCGAGGTTTCGGAATCCGTCAAATAAATTATGCATATACTAAGTATTATAATTAAATAAAATTACAAGAGGAAAACGGACTGAAAATCGAATGCAATAGGAGGGTTTTACGTTGGACTGATTTCGAGTCCGCTTTTGGTCTTTTTTTCCAAAAATCAGACCAAAAAAAAAACCGAAATCAAGTCGAAATCGCCTCGAAATCGCCAATATGAAACACCCTAATATTCTCTGGTGGTCTGTTTTTTTGATATTCCAACATAGATAGGCTAGATATACAATATAGTGTCTTAATTTAAATGAAAATGCAAAGTTTTCATGGAGAATACCAAGTATTTCTTTCCTTTGTCGCCACGAAATCACCTCACTCGCTATATAAATTATGTTTTTTAATGTTTTTTTAAGAAAACATATATAACTGATTATTTTTTCCGCCTTAATGAGCTCCTAATTATTTCATATGTTTTATATGATTTTACAACTATTTAACAATACTATTTGTCCTCGCCATCGTCGTGCTCGATGATGAGCTCAATCCGGTTATGGACCGGGCCGGCATGGGAATTGCCGGATTTGGAACAAATCAACCACATTGTTGGTTGACTTGCTCCTTATCAACCCCCATCACAACCACCACCATTGACAACGCAGCCCTCTGACCATCACCACCACCACAACGACATGACCACTGATGACAGAGCCCTTCTCACTGTCACTGTCACCACTATGGTCAACGATGGCAACAACGACGGCAACCAGCCCCTTCCCTTACAATAGGGATGTGGGCAGTGCCTCTCGACCAGCACGATGACTGACAACGAACACGGCAACAACGATGACAACGGCAACAAACACGACCCCATGACGACAACGACTGGCCCTAGCGTGATGACTGCCACGAGCACAACGGCTAGGCCGTGCACGATGGGGTTGTCGTGTACGATGAGTTGATGGGTAGGGCGTGTATGATGGGTAGGCCATGCATGACAGGTCGGTCATGCATAATGGGTAGGGCGTGCACGACGGGTAGGGCATGCACGATGGGTAGGGCATGCACGACGGCTGGGTCAAGGACGACAACCCGAGCACGAGCACAACGATGATGATGACGACGACTGCAACCAGCTTCTCAGCGAGCAGGAGAGACAGCAAGGCTGAGAGTGGCAGCGAGTGGGTAGGCACCAGACACCTAGACACAAGCGTGTAGGTGCCAGCAGGTAAGCACGAGCATGTAGGTGCCAGCAGGTAAGCACAAGCATGTAGGTGCCAGTGAGTAGGCATGAGTGTGTGTGTGCCAGCAGGAGGCCGAGCACGACCAGGTAAGGACGACCAAGCGCGCACGAGCACCAGTATGACTGGGCCAGCACGACCAGGTGTACACAACGATAGCAACGACCAGATGAGCATGACAACAACCAGCATGCAAAGACGAGAGCCATCGTCTCTCGTTTTTGCGTGCCTCCCCTTGCTCCGTGTATGCAGCCATAGTATTCATTTTATGACATGAAATTATGGTAGTTGCCAAACTATAGGCATGTATCCAGAATGGTACCTATCTGGGCTGTGTCAGGGTTTCCCCTATTTTCCTATATTTTTCCATATTTATTTTATATTTTTTCCTTTCTTAATTATATAGATATCTTATCTCTTTTACATCTTTGATTATCTCCTTGATTATCTTCTTGATTATCACTCAGATCTTTGATTAGATACTTATCATCTTTATTTCCCATGAGCACTGCCTCAATTGCTCCACATCATTCTTTTCCTTGTTTCATGATGTCATTGTCTTATTCATCATTTCTTTATGATGTCATTATCTTACTCATCCTTCTGTTTCATGATGTAATGTAAGAATATTCTAGAATAGCTGTAGGGTATGTATACTGGACATGTAGGTAGCTGTAGCCCCAGCTTCAATCTCTTAGGATATCCACTATCATTGGTGTGATCTCTTAGAACCATTGAGTGTCTCTCTCTCTCTTCATCTCTCTCTCTCTCTCTCTTTGTCTTTGTTGGTGGCCTTGCCACTCTGATCTTAGTGTTGCCCTGACAGGCTGGCAGTTGCCAGACTTATATGTTTGACTGCCTATATTCTTGACTGGTCATATGTTGTGACTGGTCGTTACTGATTGCATCAAAATACAAAAGCATGACTTTTTGCTTGTCTCTATTTACACATTCAGAGTCCACTGCCACAATTTTATGGCCTCAAATACAAACAATAATATGGCAAGTGAACTTTGGACTTTGAGGATTTTGCGTAAAGGCCCATCAATGCATAATGATGGCAATTAATGATGGCAACTAAGACAAGACCAAATAAAACCAAATCTATTTTTAGAACAGATCTATTTTTAGAACATTTTATATATTTGATAGATCTAACCTAAAATAGTATGGGCCATATTTTTTGATGATTTTAGGATTTATTTTTGGCTTGCTATATATATTTCAATCTTTTATTTTGATTTGTACTCAGTGTTACGACTAAGAACATTTCGTATGCATATTACTGTCAAAGTGATACGCTGAAGAAGTTCTGAAGTCGTAGGCTTTTGAGGCGTTCAATGTTTATAGGTATAAATGAACTGTATTCTCAAGAACTAGATACAGAACAATAGAGTATTCGATGTGGTATTTATAGTGAAGTTCATATGGATGCAGCACCTTCTAGGCGTGATCGGCAAATGGTAACAACGAGGCGATGAAACAATGTACAAGGACTGCGCACCATGTAGCAGTCCGCAGTAATGATGAAACATGTATCAAAAGTAAAGGGAAAAAGAGCCAGGCATGCGTGTTCGTAACATTACCCCCGTTCTAGATCGAATATTCCAGGTTCAATTAGAAATGATCAGGGCAGTTCTTGGCGAGATGTCCTACCCGGCCACATTGGTAGCAGGATGGGTTGCCATGTTGATTGTCCGGTCGTCGTGGTCGGTTCGTTTTGTAGGATCGTCTTCTGGGAGTGGTAGAGGTGGATTGTCGAGGTTGCGGTGGGATGGGAAGTCTTCGAGCAATTCTTGGGCTTCGATGAGGGTGTTGTTCGACAGGATGTAGATTTTGTTCGGGTTCGATATGTACTTCCATTGGGTCGATGGTGAGTTGGACGTTTCCCAAATTGCCGAACATGTCTTGAAGGAATTGTCGGGGTGTAATCTGATCGGCAACAGGAGTTCATCTGTTGAAGAAGTCGAGTTGTCGGCGGGCTAGTCGTCCGAGAGCCGCAGTGTCTCTTTCTGCTTCAGTAGGTGGTTCAGGTGTTTGTGTTTGTCGTCTTAGTAGGGCGTTGATGAGTCTTTCGTTGTCGGGGAAGGTTTATCGTAATAATCCTTCGGTAATGATGGGTCCCTGTGGTTTGTTGGTAAGAGTAGGAGGGGAGTCGGTGTGATTGTCTTGTGCAAGTTCGATTAGAACGTCCCGGGCGGTGAATGGACGGGAGTTTCGACCAGACTGGATGGGTTCTGAGGATTCTGGAGAGGGAGAGGGTTCTGGTGAAGGTTGTCGAGGGTAAGGGGTGTCGGCCTGATGGTTCGTTTCGGATCCTATGCCGAGTTCTTCTCCTTGCTCGTTGATGGTGATAAAAGGTTGTTCTTGGGGGTCGACGGGGTTTGGATCGGGAGTTGGGGGGTTTGCTCTGGTCGCTGGGAAGGTGATTGGGTTCGTTTCGTGGCCTAGCGGGTAAGGGGAAGGAAGGAGGGCTGGGATAGGTCGATGTTGATTCATGAAATAGGTTTGTCGTTCTTCCCAGAAATTCTGGGTGAGCGTTCCCAGTCCTTCCCAACAGAGGGCGTCTAACCGGGTGGCAGAGAGTCGTCGGAGGTCTTCGAGGTTTTTTTCTTGTTGATGTATTTCGTTCTCGATGTCGAGGAGAGTGGCAAGGGAGTCTCGGTATTGATCGTGAGGGGCGACGATGTCGAATAGAGCTTGTCGGTCAATGAAACTTTGAGAGGAATGATGGAATTCGGCATAGATGACACAGAAGGGGTAGTTTGCTTGGTATTGGGCCATTGTTTGTTCAAAACAGGAGTTGTTCGGTGGATGGGTATAGGAATGGTTCGATAGAGGCGTATGGTCTTCGGTTCTGGGATTTGGTTAAGGTGAGTCTTCTTTTTAAGTAGGGTTCAGGGATGGGTTTGAGAGTGGGAATAAATTTCTTCATGCATTGTTTTGCCTTGCGTTTGCAGCAAGGGAGAAAGGGGAGTCTTTTGACGCCTCGTGGTTTGCAGAGGTCTTTTTCCCAGTTGGGAGCGAAGGTGATTGTTTCGAATGGAAAAGGGGCGAGGTCTATGGTATGTTGTTGGTCTAGGAAAGGCCTTGCTTTTTCCTCGTTTTCGTTGAAGAGGGGAATAATGGGGTCGGTGGTATCTTCTGTGATTTCTTTTCGTTGTGGTTTTTGATAGAACAGGGTGTCTTCTAGATGTTCTTCTGATCGAGAGATGTTCCAAAGCTGCCTTTGGACGATTGTGATTTCTGGGGTTCGTTTCTCTGAGGCCATTGGCATTGTCCATCCTTTTAGGAGAGGTACTATCCCTCCTCCTGAGGTAGTAAGAACAATGCAAGGTACGGTGTGGAAATGCATAGCGAATCAAAGGGTGATGGGGAGTTGATGTCGTCGTTGATAGTCGTTTAGGATTGTCTTTCCGGTCGTTCAGAACATTTCTGGGTGTTCCCACGAGTTGCTGCTGACGGAGTATCCGGTCCATTTGACGAGGTATTTATACTTTTGGGGTTGGCCTTTTTGGGGTTTGCCTTGTTTCCCACCCATAGCAGCCAACCTGATGTATCAATCATGGCAGTTTGGACTTTTTGTGATACATCAGGGTGGGCAGTTGCCCAACCCAGCAATTATGCATACAGTGTGTCGTAGGCAGAGAGCAGTTGGTCTTGCCAAACATTAATAAACAATGCTGTTTTTTATGTTTTCGGACAGTAATTAGGCACTGCAGGCGTAGTGGTTATGTTTTTTTGTTGCGATATGTCAGATATATGTTCTATATATATATTATGTTTTTTTGAAGCCCTTTGCGCACCCAAAAAGGGACAGGACGGGATGGATTGGAAAACATAAAAGTGGATGACGTGTTATTTATAGACGGACACAGGAAACAGTGTCCCCGAAGTGCCCAAAGCTGTAATTGGGCTCCTGCGCTGCGTTGGGCATCGTTCGGGGCGCTAAAAAAGCGTAGATATAATGTAGGGATATGTTTTGATTTTTTGGGGCCCTTTGCGCCATCAAAAGAGGACGGGAGGGGATGGATTGCAAAACATAAAACCGGATGACGTGTTATTTTTAGCTTATTTCAACAATTTCGGGCGCTGCGCTATTTTTGATTTTTTGCACTATATTTATTTACTTACAACCTAGATTAGATTAGATATGGAAAAAGCGACTTGCTTGTTTTTGTTTTCGCTAGTAGTTCCTAATTTGGAATTTATTGCCCTTTTGGGCACTTTCTTTTTACAACATATAAAAAATGTTCAAAATATAAATTACACTACATTGTAATATTGCACATATCTATTAACTAATGTACAACGGATCTGGTAGCTACACACTCGCTCGAGCCTATGAGCTGGCGTCTACACGCTACGCCGTCGTTGTACCGCCTCGCTACGTCACCATCGGTAGTGGTGGTTGGGGTTGTGGTTGTGGTAAGGGTCGTTGTGGTTGGGGTTGTGGTCATGATGGTGGTGGTGCTAATGGTCGTCGTTGTGGTCGTGGTGGTGGTTCTCGTTGTGGTGATGGTGGTGGTTCTCGTTGTCATCGTTGTCGTTGTCGCGGTTCGTGGTGGTAGTCGTCATTGTGGGTGATGGTGCTCGTAATGAGGGTGAGAGTGGTTGTGAGAGGAATCGTGGTGGGTCGTGGTGAGGGTGGTTGTGGTGCTGGTGCTGGTTGTGTTTGTCGTGGGTCGTGGTCGTTGTAGTGAGAGTGGTGGTGGTTGTGGTGAGAGTGGTGGATGTGGTGGTGGTGGTAAGAGTGGCTGGGCCGTTGTTGTTGTTGTTGTTTAGGCCGTCGCCGTTGTTGTTTAGGCCGTCCTTGTCGTCTAGCCGTCGTCCTCGTCGTCTGGCCATCGTCCTCGTCGTCCAGCCATCGTCCTCATGGTCTAGGCGTTGTCGTCTTCAAGTCGTCGTCGTTGCCTCGTCATCTGGCCAATGTCGTCGGCGTTGTTTTGTTGTCGCGTCGCTGGCTCGCGTAGTCGTTGTTGTTGTTGTTGTTGTGTTGTTGTTGTTGCCGTCGACCGTGGTGGTGGTAAGAGATGAGGTGGTCGGTTAGTGGTGGTGGTGAAGGGTGCTGATGGTGGTGATGATGTAGGTGCAGAGTGCCGGCGTGGTGATGGGCACTGATAAGGAAGAAATGAACGCGTGTTGGTTCATTTCTGTCCAAATCGGGCCTTTCCCACGCTGGTCAAGCTGATAGCCGGTTCGAGCTCATCGTTGTGCTCGACGATGAGAAGGATACTGGCACTAGTAAGGTTAAAATAAGTAGTCTAATATGTTCATATAATCAATGAAAGGAACATTGACAAAAAAATTGAAGGATATACAGATAAATTTTCTTTGAAGGCTCACCGGTATCAAAAGTACATGCAAAGTACATGTGCTTGCCTTCCAACTCGACACATTTTTCGTCTGTTGATAAATACCTTCCTCATAAAATTTTCTGGAAGCTAAATTTTTGTGCATCTTAGATTAGATAGCTTATAAATATTACATAGTGCTTGAATTTAATAGAATTCTCAAGTATTCATTGAGAATCCGAAGTAAGTTCTCCAGATATTGGCCCGAAATCACCACGCTCGCTATATAAAATATGCTTTTCAATGTTTTTTATGTAGAACATGTACAACGGGTGATTTTTTTTACATCAATTAGGCTCTGATATTTTTATGATATTTTCTAGAATTTTATTACTATTTAAAATTGCTATTTGCCCTCGCCATCGTCGAGCACGACGATGAGCTCGCCCCAGTTATAGCCTGGGTCGGCGTGGGAACCTGCCGGATTTAGAAGAAATCAACCATCAATGGTTGATTTCTTCTTCATCACACACCATCACGGTTCACCGGCGCCAGCAACAACACGCATCCCAGCCCCTCCCCTCTTCGCAGGGATGTGGGTGATGAACCCACCACCACCTACGACACGACCACTGACCACTGAGGCCCTCTCACCGTCACCGTCACCACCACAGACCACGATAGCAACGACGACGAAACCAGCCCCTCCTGTTACAACAGGGATGTGGGCAGTGCCTCGACCAGCACGATGACGACGCCGGTGCGCACTAGCCCCTCCCCTCTAGATAGGGATGTGGGCGATGCATCGGTCGACCAACACAACGACGATGATGCTGGCGCTGGCACCCACCTGCCCCTCCCCTAACAACAGGGATATGGGCCATGGCTTAACGGCCACGATGCCACACTAACTACTGACAGAATCATGCATGAGTTCCTGGTAGTTGCCCAATTAAGGTGATGCATCCACAGCGGAAATGGCCACAAGGCCCAAAGTCATGTATCAGGGTGACTGACAGTGACTAGAGAGCTGTAGTCATGTGAAAGTCATGTGATTTGGTGCACAGCCATCAAAAATCAAAGTTGTAGAGAAAAATTCAAAAGCTATGGTAAATATTTTTTATTACATAACCATCAACGGTTCAGCCACAAAACGCAAAATATCCACGGAAAGCCAGATACAAATCAAAATAAAAGATTGAAATATTTATAGCAAGCCAAAAATAAATTCTAAAATCATCAAAAAATGTGTTCCATACCATTTTAGGCTTGAACTAACCAAATATGTAAGTGTTCTAAAAATAGATCGCGCCAAAAATAGACTTATCTTTTATCTAGTCTTATCTCAGTCCCATCTATCATCCATCAAAGGCCTTTATCTCAAAATCTCAAAGTCCAAAGTCCTCTTGCCTTATTGGGTTGTTTGGATGTGACATCACTCAATGGCCTTGTGTGTTTTGTATCCTGCATGCCCCTGCCTGCTAACATCATTATTTATTATTTGTTTGTATTTGAGGCCATATAAACATATGAGTGGAGCCCAAACATGTAAATAGAGGCAAGCAAAAAGTCATGTGCATGGATTTTGATCCCATCAAATATAAACACATGACTATCAGGTGATAAGTCACAAACAGTCACAATAAGCCAGCCAGAGGGCTTGATACATGAATTTGGGCCACTAGGCCACGGCCACTGTGGATGCATCACCTTAAGTGGGCAATTACCAGAACTTGATGCATAAATCTGTCCGCACTGGCTGGATGCCAAACGACGAGGACGATGACCATGGCGACATGGCAAGGTGATACGACAACGGTGTGGAATGCACCAGCGGGGAGATGCGTGGCAAGTACGACCAGACGAGTACGACAGGGCGAACACGGCCAGGCGAGTACGACCAGGCGAACACGGCCAGGTGAGTACGACCAAGCCAGTACGAACAGGTGAGCACGCAAAGACGAGCATCGTCTCTCGTCTTTGCGTGCTCTCCTTTCCTCCATCCAATCGTACGTAGATATTTTGTAAATAAGCTAAAATTTAAAAATATATGTTTTTCTTTTCGATATGTTTTTCAATAAAATAAAACATTATATGTTATCTGAAGAATGTCCGCAAATAGTAGTAATTGCCGAATAGGGATCTGCCGCTCAAAACACAAGTAGACAGTTTGCTTTTTTTTAAATCTAATCTAATCTGGGCCTAAAACACATGATATCTAAAATAAATGGTGCAAAATGATGATATCATAAATAAAAATAGCGCAGCGCCCGAAATTGTTGAAATAAGCTAAAAATAACACGTCATCCGGTTTTATGTTTTGCAATCCATCCCCTCCCGTCCTCTTTTGATGGCGCAAAGGGCCCCAAAAAATCAAAACATATCCCTACATTATATCTACGCTTTTTTAGCGCCCCGAACGATGCCCAACGCAGCGCAGGAGCCCAATTACAGCTTTGGGCACTTCGGGGACACTGTTTCCTGTGTCCGTCTATAAATAACACGTCATCCACTTTTATGTTTTCCAATCCATCCCGTCCTGTCCCTTTTTGGGTGCGCAAAGGGCTTCAAAAAAACATAATATATATATAGAACATATATCTGACATATCGCAACAAAAAAACATAACCACTACGCCTGCAGTGCCTAATTACTGTCCGAAAACATAAAAAACAGCATTGTTTATTAATGTTTGGCAAGACCAACTGCTCTCTGCCTACGACACACTGTATGCATAATTGCTGGGTTGGGCAACTGCCCACCCTGATGTATCACAAAAAGTCCAAACTGCCATGATTGATACATCAATGTAGCAGACATGGCTGTGTTTCCGATGTGATCGGATGGCTTTGACTTCGTAGTGTTCTTCTTTGTTGATCAATTCCGGGGGTGGTTCAGGGAAGTTTGGTCCGTAAGTGTCGTTTTCTGTAAAGAGCATGAGGAGAGATGCATGGAGTACGTCGTGTATTCTCCACGTTTTGAGGAGTTCCAGTTTGAACGATAAGGGTCCTTTGGTTTCGATGATTTTAAATGGTCCTTCTCTTCGTGGTGATAACTTCTTGTTGTTGTGAGTTTTCAGGTTCCTGGAATCGAGCCAGACTTTCTGTCCGATCTTGAATGTGATTGGTTTTCCTTTTCTTCTGGAGAGCATTCGGGCTCGAGCTAGTTCGCGAGCGGCGTTGGCTTCTTCTCGGTCTTTGACGAGGTTCTGGAGTCTTTCTTCGACAGATGGGAATTTTGTGTTTTTGAAAGTTGTCGGGATTGCTAGGGGTTCAATTCCTAGCATAAGGGTGAAGGGCGATTTTTGTCTGTCAGAATGTCTTCTGTCATTGTGTGTAAATTCCAAGGTTGGGATAGCGTCTTTCCAGGTTTCTGGGTTTGCTGAGCAGAATATGGCGATGTATGCTTCGATTTCTTGATTGAATCTTTTGGTGGTTCCATCCGCTTGAGGATGATAGGTGGTGGTTAATTTGGATTCGACTCCTAGTTGTTTCAGGAGTTCTCGAAACGCTTTAGCAGCGAACTGTGGTCCTCTGTCGGAGATGATACTGTCAGGAAGTCCGAATCGTTTGTAAAGGTTTTCTAGCAGGAGTTTCCCGGCTTGTTCTTTGGTAAGAGTTTTCGAGCAAGGGATGAAAATTGCCCCCTTAGTAAGTCCGTGGTCCACAACGGATAGAATGGAGTCGTATCCATCGATTTCTGGTAAGTCGGTAATCATGTCCATAGAACAATTTGCGAATGGTCTGTTTGATTTTGCTCCTTCGATGGGTTGAAAGGCTGGTTTGGCAGGGTTTCTGTTGATTTTGAATTGTTGACAGAGTCCACATCCTTTTACGTAGTTCTTCACAAACATTTGTAGTCCTGGCCACCAGTAGTATTTTCGGATAGCATTGAAGGTTTCCAGTTCTCCTGGATGTCCGGCGGTGAGAGTGTCGTGATATTTCTTGACGATCGTTCTTCTAAGAGCTTGATCGTTCGGGACATAGTTTTTTCCTTGGTAGAATAGAATATTCTTTCCTTTGAACTCTTCGATAGTCCAGTCTTCGAGTTTGTTGTGTAGTTCTGTCAGTCCTTTTTCTAGTAGGAATTTGATCACGTTGGCTGCGTCAATGTCAAGTTTATTGGAGTTCGCAATTCTGTTCTGTAGTTCGGTGTTGATCAAATTGACAAACAAGTTATCTGGCAATAAGGTTTTGTTTTCGTTGTCGTGGTCTTCTTCTGGACATAGGTCCGGTCTTCTGGATAAGGTGTCAGATTGAACCATTTTGGTTCCAAGGGTGTGTATCAGTTTGATGTTGAATTCGGAGAGGTATAGTGACCATCTGGCTTGTCTTCTGTTCAGTTTCTGGGCGTTTCTGAAGTAGGTTAGGTTCTTGTGATCTGAGAGAACGGTGGTTTCGAAGGCAGAGCCCTGGATGTAATGTCTCCATTCTTGTAGCGCTCGGATGATAGCGAGTAGTTCCCTGTCGTAAATTTCGTAGTTTCGTTCGGCTTCATTGAAGGTTTTCGAAATGAATGTGCAAGGGTGTCTGCTTCCGTTGTTGTCAAGTTGAGTGAGAACGGCTCCTGACACGTATTTTGATGTGTCTGATTCAATTTGGAATGACTTGGAGGTGTCAGGCATCATTAATACGGGTTCTTCGGTGAATTTCTGTTTCAGGGTTTCGAAGGCTTTCTGGGCTTCATCGTTCCAGAGGAATCCTTTGTTTTTTTGTAAAAGATTGTTCAGGGGTTTGGCAATATCTGAGTATTTTCGGATAAATCTCCAGTAGAAGTTTCCGAATCCTAAGAACGATCTGACTTGTTTTACGGTTTTCGGGGTCGGCCAGTCCCGGATTCCCTTTAGTTTGGTTGGGTCCATGGATATTCTTCCTTCTTGGATGATCATTCCTAGATAATCGATTTTCGTTCTTTCGAATGAGCATTTCTCGGGTTTCAAGTATAGGTCGTTTTCTTGGAGTCTTTGGAGGACTCTTCGGGTGGTTTCGTTTAGTTGTTTCTTGTCTTTGGTGAAGATAAGGATGTTGTCCATGTAGACAATGATCAATCCTTCGGAGATCATGTCTTTGAAAATGTGATCCATCATGGCTTGGAACGTGGCAGGAGAGTTGCACATCCTGAAAAACATTACGGTTGGTTCGAAAAGCCCTCGGTTGGTTTTGAATGCGGCCTTCCATTTGTCTCCTTTTTTGATCCTGATGTTGTTGTAGCCCCATCGGACGTCAAACTTGGTAAACAGTCTGGCGCCTTTGAGTTTGTCTAGTAGTTCAGAGATCAAAGGGAGTGGGTAGGCATTTTTGACGGTCCATTCGTTCAGATACCTATAGTCTTGGCATGGTCTGAGTTTTCCATCCTTCTTTGACACAAAAAAGAATAGGGATGCCATCGGGGATTTCGACGGTCGAATGTATCCTTTGGAGAGCTGTTCTTCTAGAAAAACATCTAATTCTTCGGTTTCTCCTGTGGTGAGGTTATACGTTTTGAATGACTTTGGTTCAAATCCTTCCATCATTTCGATTTTGTGGTCCCAAGGTTTAGAGGCTGGGAATCGGTTGGACGCTTCTTTGTTGAAGACTTTGAGAAATTCGTGGAATTGTTTTGGAACGATTCCCTCTGTTGGTCTTTCCTTTTTTACTTCCTCATGCTTCTGGGCGAGAGTTTGAGACACAGTGGTTTTGACTCTAATCCATTCGGGCTCAGTTTCGTTTTCGTGTAGTGTTCTGTTGATGTACCGGAGTAGAAGATCGAGGTTGTTCATGTTCTTTTCTTCGGTTTTGGCCGTTCTGGGTTTCTTGATTCTGGTGGTTCGGATTTCTTTGGGTTTGATTTTCCAGGAAACGTGTCCCGTTTGCCAGTCAATGTTTGGGTTGTTTTCTCGGAACCATGGTAGTCCCAAGATGATTTTCTGTCTTCCTAATCCAGTGCAATAGAAGGATTCCCATTTAGTCCTTCTGCCGACAGTTAATAGGATTTTGACGTAATGGGTGATGGTTCCTTTCTTGTTTAAGGTTCCATCCACATTGTATACATCAAGTGCTTCTTTCAGTGGTATTTTCAGGATTTTTAATTTCCGTCGGTATTCTTCGTCAATGAATTTGCTGGATGCTCTGGTATCTGCGAGTGCTTCTTCTTCGACGTTTTCTGATGTACTGGTTTTATTAAAAGAGACAGGAATATAAATAGATTTTTTGTCTATTCGCGCAACCAGTACATGAGATATGGAAAATGAAGGGGTCACTGACGTCGAGGCAGCTTCCCTATTTAAAAACTTGGTTCCTCGTAAATTGGTCCTTCGTAAGTTGGTCCTTCTGTGGTTTGTTCCGCTTCTTCCGGTCCTCCGAAAGATGTGCAAAATACTTGTGCTCGTTCTTCGTGCGACATGTTCCGGATGAAGGAGTTTACTTCTTTGACAGAAGGTTTCTTGTTGGCAGGATTGTTGCCGCGATAGTTGGAGGTGCCTTGTCGATAGTTCGTGTTGTTGTTGTAAGAAGGACAAGAGGCTCGTGGTTTAGGGCAGTCTTGCGCAAGGTGTCTGATCCCCTTGCAGTTGAAACATGCGCCCTTCTTCATGAGGGCAGTGCGTTCGTTTGTGGAGAGGATGTCTACGTCCATGGCGTTGGGGTCCCTTTCGGGTTGTCGGCGAGTTTGGTTTTGGGAGAAGTAGTACGTTTTGCTTCTCGGGACATAGTTGTTGTAGTTGTTGGGGCCCTTTCGTCAGCCAGTGCAGCTATAATTCTATATCAAATGTAGGCAGTTTGCTAACCTACGTGATACATCCAGGTAGGCAATTTGCTACCTGCCTTTTTTGGAAAGACCTTTGGCTGGGCAGGCCTATTGTGACTATTTGTGACTATAGTCATGTGTCTGATATTGATGGTATCAAAATCAATGCACATGACTTTTTGCTTGCCTCTATTTACATGTTTAGGCTCCACTCATATGTTTATATGGCCTCAAATACAAACAAATAACAAATAATGATGTTAGCACGAAGGGGCAGGTCTAATACAAAACATACAAAGCTCTTGAGTGACATCACATCCAAACAACCCAATAAGGCAAGAGGACTTTGGACTTTGAGATTTTGTGATAAAGGCCTTTCATGCATGATAGATGGGACTAAGATATGACCAAATAAGATCAAATCTATTTTTTAGAAATTTTTTGTATTGAGTAGGTAATGCATGTATTTATAGCCCGAAGCTATTTTTAGAACACTTTGCCTAATTAGGTAGGTCAAGCCTAATATAATATAGTACACATTTTTTGATGATTTTAGGATTTTTTTTCAGCTCACTATGAATATTTTAATCTTTTATTTTGATTTATACACAAGGTTCAAAAAGTATTTTGCGTTTTGCGACTGAACCGTTGATGCTTATGTAATAAAAAATATTTAGCATGGTCCCTGAATTTTTCTCTATCCAACGATATAATTTTAGTTTTGGTGGCTGTGCACAAGTCACATGCCTTATATCACATGACTTCAGCCTACCGTCACCTATAGTCACTCTTATAGGTGTTAGAACATCCCAAAGTGGAAGGTAGCAAAGTGGCGCCCAGGATGTATCACTAGGTTTAGGCAGTTTGCTACATTTGATATATAAAGGTAACTGCTACAGGTGCTTTCGTAGGCTTTCATTGATTTTCCCTTTGTTTCGGTTGACGGAAGAGCGGTTGAGGGAGGCTTTGAGTCGACGAAATTTATTGTCGGCTTCGACGGCGGCATCGTACCACTCGTCGATTCTGTTAGGGGTTTTTTGGAAGTCGATTCTTTCCTGAAGATGTTCTGGGAGAGTTTCTGGTGTAGGTCGTCGAAGACGGTGATTTCGGAGTCGACGACAAGGTTTTTGAATGTGGCTACATGTTCTTTGGCGGTGGTGTTCTCTTTCATTTTTAGGTGATTGAGTTGATACATGGCGTCGTTCTTTGTGTTAACGGAGAAGGCCTTTTTCAAGGCGGTATTGAAGTCCTTCCATGTTCCTAGATCGATGTCGGTCTTTCCAGCTTTTTGTGCAGCATTTTGTTTGGCTACCATGAAACTTCTTCCCCAGGTGTTGGCGTCTCCTTTTATGAGATAGGAGATGACGAAGAGAATCTTTGAACTGTCAGTTTTGAAGGATTCTGGATTTCCTGCTATGTAGATTTGGACGACTTGCATGAAGTCGACGAAGGTTCTTTTGTCTCCGTTGTAGTCAAATGGCACTCTGAGCCGGTAATTTCTGTCAGCGCTTGGTGCTGCGAGGTTGTTTCCTAAATCGGGCATGATGGGGGTGATAGTGGTGGTAACTTCGATGCCGATGGGTAGACCGGTAAAAGGGTCTATGTCGTTCGAGGACGGAATGTGCATGTAGCTATAGTCGTTGTCGTCAGATGGAGTTTCGAAGTTTCCTTCAGGGGTTTCTGTACTTTCCGGAGAGAAGTCTTCGGAGTTTTCACGCCAGAGGGGTTCTTCGTTGTTCGTGGAGGGAGTAATGGTGAAGGGTCTCTACGATCAAGTTTGGTAGAGGGATAAAAGGCATCTAGTTCTTTTGTTACGACTAAGAACGTTTCATATGCATATTACTGTCAAAGTGATACGCTGAAGAAGTTCTGAAGTCGTAGGCTTTTGAGGCGTTGATACGACTGGTGTTCGGCTGTGACTGAACTTTAACCAAGTATCTATCCTACTTAATTTTCGGCATAATAAACACGTTTATTATTAAGTCTACATAAGTACAGAGCGAGGATAGCTACATGTTTGGCTAGGGGAAACCATTCTACGAACCCTAGGACGAACCTTACGAATGCTAGAGTTAGTTATAGTAGTTCCTCGGAAATGCGTGGAACGCTTTAACAGCGATGCAGCAGGATCGAAGGCTCCTAGGATAATATTCAACCATCAGGAATGTAAGCTAGAGCCTGCTGATAATAAGCTTAAACGGCGCTATAGCCACTTATTATTACGCAGTGCGCGATGCGTCCACATCTACCTAATATGGAAACGGAAAGTTCCCACCATATGAAAGTACATGTAAACTACTGCCAACGTTCCTAGGAACGCTAACTCAAGGCGGTAGGACTGATCCTAGCATTAACAAAGTACATTACTGGTCCCTAGGAACATAGTGGGCACTATGCAAACGACGAGACAAGCACTAGTAATGTCAATTAGGACTTGCCGACGTCTGCTCGAGTCAGATCGCTGATAAAACCTAAAAGGAGAAGTTCCTAGGAACGCTTACACATGGTCTTAAGACCCTCGGATATGCGCAGTTACCTTAAACGGCAGTTGTGGAGCCGAGGGTTATAGATCCATACGATACCACGGTACTCCGATGCTTCGGACCCTACGACGTCGATCAATGATCGTCGGCTAATGCGAATAAGCGCCCTCGGAGCGTCATGCTCGAGTCAGCGACTTGCCCAACCATACGAACCCTTCCGAGGGTATACAAAAACACGCATGGTACCTACTGGTTGCTTATGCATCGAGTGGAGCTACCTAGCGTTAACCAATAATATTATTTCCTGTATTTTCCGAGCATTTCCGATCCGCTCCAAGTATTCCTGTATTTTCCGAAACCTAGCAGTATATAAGCAGCCTGTAAATTACCGTAGCACCCCAGATAAACTAGAACCCAGTTGTCCACATTCGAGGAACGCGCATTGAGTTGCAAACTCCTAGGATCGACCTTTGGTACCTAATAAATCTCCGCGAGAGTTGGTTTTATTGAACAGACTACCTACCGTGTCATTTGAGCATCTTGGCGTTAGTTGAGCTACTTGAGTTAACTTGTAGAGTTCTCGAGGAACCTAAATAAACGTATTGGGATAAAGTTTCCTCTGTCTTAAAGTGACATAAAGCTTAATACCCGCCTAAGTGGCAAGAATTGTCTAAGTGACGCCTAAGTGGCCCGTTCCTAGGGATAAGTTCCCTGCCTAAGTGGCAAATTGTCTAAGTGACGCCTAAGTGGCCCGTTCCAAGGGATAAGTTCCCTGCCTAAGTGGCAAATAGTCTAAGTGACGCCTAAGTGGCCCGTTTAGGATTGAGTCCCCTTTCTAAGTGATTAAAAGACTTTGGATTAAGTATCCAGCCTAAGTGGCGAACTACCTACACACTACATCTTGTGGAAACACATTAAATCTACGTTTACACTTTCCGAGGAACTTCGCTTTGTGCGTAAGCTACTCAAACACTTGTGATCTTCGATCCTAGGAAACGTTCTGTTGCATTAGAGAGCGTATCTTTAGAGAGAAAACATAATCAACGACGCGTATCGCGTATCCCTCCCACGAAAGAACTAATCACATTGATTGGGTTTTGTTTCGGAGTATATACAAAGTACAAATCGTACATACACACTCAACCCCGCAGCAAGCACCTTAGCGTTCAATGTTTATAGGTATAAATGAACTGTATTCTCAAGAACTAGATACAGAACAATAGAGTATTCGACGTGGTATTTATAGTGAAGTTCATATGGATGCAGCACCTTCTAGGCGTGATCGGCGAATGGTAACAACGAGGCGATGAAACAATGTACAAGGACTGCGCACCATGTAGCAGTCCGCAGTAATGATGAAAAGTGTATCAAAAGTAAAGGGAAAAAGAGCCGGGCGTGCATGTTCGTAACACTCAGCTTTCCACGGATATATTGCGTTTTGTGGCTGAACCATTGATGATTATGTAATAAAAAATATTTAGCATAACTTTTAAATTTTTCTCTACAACTTTGATTTTTGGTGGCTGTGCACTCA
Organism: Agrocybe praecox; assembly: GCA_964017145.1. Classification (NCBI taxonomy): domain Eukaryota; kingdom Fungi; phylum Basidiomycota; class Agaricomycetes; order Agaricales; family Agrocybaceae; genus Agrocybe; species Agrocybe praecox. The sequence goes on from OZ024850.1 coordinate 224,245, forward strand.
ATCACATGACAATCACATGATAATAGACATCTACATGACGTTGGACTGGCAACTGCCAAGCCTGGCAAGTACCATTCTGGATACATGCTTATAGTTTGGCAGCCACCACATATGAAGACATCAACTGACTGCTACAGGTGGTGTATGCTTAGATAGGAATTCTGTAAATATGATAAAATAAAATAAAATATGTTTTTTTTAAAAAAAAACATTCTATATTGTGTGACGAATATCCAAAAATAGTAGTAATTGCCAAATAGGGAACTGCCACTCAAAACAAAAGTAGACAGTTCACTTTTTTATTATTATCTAATCTAATATAACGCTAAAACACGTGATATTTAAAATATATATAGTGCAAATTGATGATATCATAAATAAAAATAGCACAACACCCAAAATGATCAAAGCATGCTAAAAATAACACATCATCTGGTTTTATGTTTTGCAATCCATCCCCTCCCGCCCTCTTTTGATGGCGCAAAGGGTCCCAAAAAATCAAAACATATCCCTACATTATATTTGCGCTTTTTCTGCGCCCTAAACAATGCCCGACGCAGTGCAGGAGCCTAATTACAGTGTCGGGCTCGTCGGGGACACTGTTTCCTGCGTGCACCTATAAATAACATGTCATCCAGTTGTATGTTTTCCAATCCATCCCGTTGATACGACTGGTGTTCGGCTGTGACTGAACAGTAGCCCTAGTATCCATCCTACTTAATTTTCGGCATAATAAACATGTTTATTATTAAGTCTACATAAGTACAAAGCGAGGATAGCTACATGTTTGGCTAGGGGAAACCATTCTACGAACCCTAGGACGAACCTTACGAATGCTAGAGTTAGTTATAGTAGTTCCTCGGAAATGCGTGGAACACCTTAACAGCGATGCAGCAGGATCGAAGGCTCCTAGGATAATATTCAGCCATCAGGAATGTAAGCTAGAGCCTGCTGATAATAAGCTTAACGGCACTATAGCCACTTATTATTACACAGTGCGTGACGCGTCCACATCTACCTAATATGGAAACGGAAAGTTCCCACCATATGAAAGTACATGTAAACTACTGCCAACGTTCCTAGGAACGCTAACTCAAGGCGGCAGGACTGATCCTAGCATTAACAAAGTACATTACTGGTCCCTAGGAACATAGTGGGCACTATGCAAATGACGAGACAAGCACTAGTAATGTCAATTAGGACTTGCCGACGTCTGCTCGAGTCAGATCGCTGATAAACCTAAAAGGAGAAGTTCCTAGGAACACTTACACATGGTCTTAAGACCCTCGGATATGCGCAGTTACCTTAAACGGCAGTTGTGGAGCCGAGGATTGTAGATCCATACGATACCACGGTACTCCGATGCTTCGGACCCTACGACGTCGATCAATGATCGTCGGTTAATGCAAATAAGCGCCCTCGGAGCGTCATGCTCGAGTCAGCGACTTGCCCAACCATACGAACCCTTCCGAGGGTATACAAAAATACGCATGGTACCTACTGGTTGCTTATGCATCGAGTGGAGCTACCTAGCGTTAACCAATAATATTATTTCCTGTATTTTCCGAGCATTTCCGATCTGTTCCAAGTATTCCTGTATTTTCCGAGATCTAGCACTATATAAACAGCCTGTAAATTACCGTAGCACCCTAGACAACGTAGAGCCCAGTTCTTTATACTCCTAGGAGAAAGCCAAAGTGCCTATCCGACGATTATTGACTATTGGGAGCTAAAGCGTCTCCGCGGAAGTTGGCATAATTAATACGATTCCATCTGAAGTGTTACTTGTTCAATTTGGCGTGATCTGATTGACTTGAGTTAACTTGTAGAGTTCTCGAGGAACGTTAGAAAACGTGTTGGGATAAAGTTTCCTCTGTCTTAAGTGACATAAAGCTTGATACCCGCCTAAGTGGCAAGAATTGTCTAAGTGACGCCTAAGTGGCCCGTTCCTAGGGATAAGTTCCCTGCCTAAGTGGCAAATTGTCTAAGTGACGCCTAAGTGGCCCGTTTTAGGGATAAGTTCCCTGCCTAAGTGGCAAATTGTCTAAGTGACGCCTATGTGGCCCGTTTTGGATTGAGTCCCCATTCTAAGTGATTAAAAGACTTTGGATTGAGTGTCCAGCCTAAGTGGCGAACCAACTTATTTATACCTTTTGTGGAGACACATTAAATCAACCGTTTAACCCTCCGAGGAACAGTACTTGTGCTGTTTCTCACTCTCTGAGACTTCCTAGGAAGTATCTTGATCATCGAAAACGTCCCTTCTGTGAAGATAAACGTAATCAACGACGCGTATCGCGTATCCCTCCCGAGAAGAACTAATCAAATTGATTGGGTTTTGTTACGGACTGTATACAAAGTACAAAATCGTACAATACACACACAACCCCGCAGCAAGCACCTTACCGTCCCATCCCTTTTTAGGTGCGCAAAAGGCATCAAAAAAACATAAAATATATATAGAACATATATCTGACATATCGCAACAAAAAACATAACCACTACACCTGCAGAGCCTAATTACTCTCTGAAAACATAAAAAACAGCAATGTTTATTAATGTTTGGCAAGACCAACTGCTCTTCGCCTATGGCACACTTGATGCATATTGCCGGTGTGGGCAACTGCCCTGTATAATGTATCACCAAAAGGCCAAATTGCCAGGATTGATACATGAATATACCAGACAAGGCTGCAGCAACTTCATAGCACCGCACATATATTCAGAAAGGGCGATGAAACGAAGCAGTGGCGGGGCAGCAGCGACTAACAACAGGAGGGAGAAGACCAAAGGTGCCAAGGGTGCCAAAGAAAGCGTGGATGACGCGAGTGACAATATGAACGCCGAGAATGCCGGACAGCTACTTCCGTCTCGTACCACATTACAACCTACGCAGTCAGGCTCAACTCCTCACCACACCTTTGCGCAGAATGCCCCAACCCACATTATTCCCTCATACCTGAGCTATGGCAACCAACAACAGCTGGGCGTAGGCACCAACAACGCGAACCCTTACGCTGGTGGCTTCTGTTACAACTTCAATTTTGATAACTTGGATCTTGACGTCGACGTTTCAGATGTAAACTTCAGTGGGAATGGCAATGGTCTAGGGCTTAATAATGCCTTGTTTTGGCCACATAGCGTCTCAAATACTCAGAGTGGCACGATGAATTATCTGGCTGGCTATGTTGGCGATGAAAACACCCAGAGCAACAACTTCACGGCATCACAGGACACCTGGACGAACACTTGGGAGCATGGTGCGCACCACAGCAGCTATGGTTATACGCAACCAACTCATATGTTGGGTCAAACCAGTATGACTCCCACTCAGCCCGCTGATTTACACCAAATGTTGCCCTTCAGTCAGGATACCATGGGTTGTAAACCCCTTTTCAACATGGCCAACTACACCATCCCATACACAAACACTAGTAATAGCTACAACTCTGGCAATATTAGCCAGAGTCCTTTCTCTCACACTCCAACTCAGAATTGGACGCCGGCGGCCGGCACTCAGACATTCACATTCGCACAGCCAAATTACACTCAGCTTACACCCGCTGCCACCTTGGACGATCAATTGACCAACGGCTCCATAAGCCCTGCCATCTCCTCGACTCCAGCAACCCAGAATTCGACTCCACTGACCACCGGTAGTGCCCAATCTTTGCAATCACAAATTTCCACCCAACTTGCGCAGGGTGGAGCAACACCCACCACCGCTCTTGTCAACACATTGACTATCAAATCAACATCAACATCGGCAATCAACAAACCAACGCCAGCGACCAACAAACCTACGTCAGCACCTGTTGCCACCGTATCACAAACACAGTCTTCAACGAACTCACAACCAATGTCGAGGAAACGAAAGACAAAGGCCATTCAGCAAGACATAGAGAAAAGTGGTTGTCCTCAGAGAAGAATCAAGGCACCGTTGAGGCCCAACGGTACTCTTTTATCACCAGAGAAGGTATCAAAAAGAGGGTGATAGGAATCTTTACAGAATCTTTCATTATTTACAAGTTTCATACATGTATGTTCGAAATTTGAGTTGTAGCACGTTGTAGCACAAAAATGAATTAAAATTATCTTATTTTACAAAGTATGAAAATCAGGTGAAATTGTGTTAGTATTAAGAAGTTTTGAAGTTGTACTACGTGGTAGGAAAATATATAAAATTATTGTCTTGACTTAAAGTTACTTTGATGGCAAAAGGGAATCATGACATAACTCAGCTTACTAAATAAATTATATAAGCTTCCAAATTCGAGCTCACCGTTATCAGCAATGAGCGGGATTGTTGACCGTTGTACAGAACAATGCCAAGGAGGTCTAGCCGCTGTTGCCTGCGACCCCAAATCAACGCGAAGGGGAGAACCCCCATTTGGCATGCTGACAAAGGTATTTCGGACAGCATGGATCAAAAAATGGCGAATGGCACCATTTTGGGTATATTCTGGATCAAAACTGCCATATTTAGCACCGTGACGTCTTACAAGCCAACGTTAAGCAAGCTTATAAGCTGAACGTTAACATTTGTATTCGTCTGGCTTGCAAGCCAGAAAAATCGTCTGTACATGTAGTATCTTATAATATTAATACAGTATTGACTGAGACGACGTCACTTTGCATTCGTCTAGTTTATTGCAACATTTTCTTTCTTTTCTTGTTGATCTCGTCCTTCAATTGCGCTTCTATCTATGTTTTTTTTTTGCTGTTTTATGGATTGATTGGGTTGTTGTTTCGCTCGCATTTTGCGGTAATCTCTATTCGTATTTCTTGCTTGATTCGTCGCCTTTCTTATCTTGCGTTTTTATCTTTTATCCTATCTTCATATTATAACAGTACAGCGTGATATCACGACAAGAAATGTGTATTCACCACGTAACTTCACCTGTGATGAGCGTTGAATGTTGAACATTGGTATGCGTGAATTGTTAGATGACTCTTGTAGGAAATCGAGTAAACCCACCAAATTGAAATCCGTACTGGATTTTGCGGTATTATCACGTGTATAGCAGTATTGCGGAAATTGGAACACCCTCCGGTAAACAACATTCAGCTTGATCACGCCGACCACTGAAGTACTGACCGGTGATGTCTGCCGCAGCCGTAGCAGAAGGACTTCTGAATTTCTCGATCGCCGAATTCAAATTAAATATAGTGTGCTTGCCTATGGGAGGGCTTCAAACGAGGGAAGGGTTGGAAATCTAAGGATGAATTCTGGATCGTTATGCGTTTTGGTTAGTCATTTTGTTATACTTCTCTGCTCTGAACGGCACTTGCTTCTTGGTATCATTCTCTCATGTACTTCATGTGCACGACTTCTTCCTTGGCTTTGTTCTCTTCCTCAGGCTCTTTACGAGTCGATACTTGATTGTTAAATAATGTCCCGCCATAATTGTATTTCTAGTCGATCTTTCATTCGACCCAATTATGTTTCTCGTGCTTTCTGTGACAAGAGTGACATGTTTATGCCTTAGAAAAATGACTTTATTTTCACGGACAGGCCTTGATTAATGATTTCTCTGCGTATATAGGACGCCGTAGAACGTATCCCCGCCGGACTCTCTCTCCGTCTCATTCGCCTTCGCTTGTTCAGTCCGACATCGGCGGCCGTCCCTCCTCCACGTATGAATTAGTCAACCCCATCTGCTCCAGCGCTTCCATCCCCCGTGGCTGTCCGCCCTCCCTGTCAGATACACATAGAACTTATGCTTATGGATCCCGTCTCCGCTCCACAATACCCATGACTTTCAAGAACGCCCTGTACTCTCCCCTTTTTCTAACGTTCCTCGGCTGGTTTCTTTCGAGCATGCCACGGACTTCCTCTTTCCTCCTACCCCACTCATTACATCACCATCTGTTTGTTCTTCTTTGACATTTTACGGACATCCCAAACTTGTATTAATACACCCATTACATCGTCGATCCAGTGTCCCTCTCCGTCCTCATTCTATACCGTCAACGTCCCGAACCCTCAGTTCATATATCCCTACTTCACACTGTTGCCTTCTGCTCGTCCTCTCTGTCTTCCCACATTCTAATATAACATTCCACACGTTACTCTTGTGCATTTATCTTCCTTCAAGAGACCCTCATCGATCATCGATCATCCCTTGGTCTAACGTCGGAGCTCGCCAGTTTCTTTCTTCCAGCAATCACCCGGTCATGCACGATTGTGATTCGTATCTGCTGGTAAACGTTTCAACCAGCATCCCGCGTCTCCATCATCTATCTACTGTCGCTCTCAATGATTTATACACCCAGGCTTCTTCGTTCCCTGTCCCCCTCTCCTCTTTCATACATGTGCATGTCTATATGCCTGTCCATGTTCCACCTTCCTATCCATCAAACTCACTCCCCTCATTTCATAGCCCTCCATTTCCTATGTTCAACGCTGAGAATACATCAATGTATCTATCACGGACTGCTCCGTACCCTGCTAATTCCGATTAATCATTCCAATCTCCCTCCTTCATATATACATCCGTCCATCCCTTGTCCCTGTCGGCCCTCTTTCTACCAGACACCCACATACGTCAAGCTTATACGTCTTTAATGCTCTTTTTCCTTAAATGTCCAATCCTCTTGTTTCAGCTTCCCACTTTCACTTCCCCTTCCGCTCATCCTCTTTACTATCCCCTGACCCATTTGTCCTGTATCAACTCTTATTCCTGCTCTGAGTGACTCTCGATTATCACATACCGTTGAATTGTCAAAGGTCAAATTAACTGATAAGTGGTAGAGACATCGAACGAATGGATGAAATGATTCGAAACCGAGAGGAAAAATAGTACAAAGCCCCTAGTTCGTAGAAAAGAAAAGGAAGTGAGGGATGAATTGGTTGATCAAGCTGAGGGGTACACTGAATAAGAAGGCCAACTGCGATTATGGAGCAAGGAGGGAGGAAATAAAAGTGCCAAGTCGACGGAGCCGAAAAGCCATCGCAAAGCAAGCAGGGAGTCTGGCAGACAAAGGAATTTCCAAAGTGATAATTGAATAACCAAACGTTGAAACACTTGAGCATCGTGGATAGAAGAAAAGAAAAGCAAAAAGTCTACGAAAAAAGGAAAATATAAACAAGTCGGAAAGAGCGGATTGGTGATTGATTGGTCTAAGTTAAACAAAGAGGACCAGAGCGTGAAAATAACAAAGATGGAAAACAAATGGGATGGAGACTTGAGCAAAAAAGAAACATGAAAGATCCACTGTGGAACCGGGGAAGGAATCGAAACGGACCAGAAAATAAGCAAGGAACGAGGCAGATAGCGAGCGCAATAAAGAGGAGTGAAAGAGTGAAAGTTAAAAATCATTATGGATAGAAACCAGAGAGGGGGATCAAAGGAAAGAAACGCGAACGAGTCTGCTGCCAGACTAAACCAACTGAAAAGCAACCGAGGAATGGCGCAAATAGCGAGCACAATAACGAGAATTGAAATTTTGAAAGACCTAAGGCCAAAATAATGATAATCAAATATGCAGATAGAACAAGAAGAAAATGCGAAAGAGGAAAAAGAACAAGGAAAAACAGACGAGCGCAGCCACAGAGCTACTTCTTATACATTCCTAACTCGACATGCCTGTCCACCACCGAGATCTCTAGATCAGATGACAATCATAACAAGAGAGAGATAGGAATGAAAACGAGAAAGAGTCCCGCAGGGAATAGCTTGAAACAGAGCAGACGAAAGAGAGCCAGAGCCAGGCAGTAATGTCAGTGCTCATGAGGGGCGGGGAACGCGCTATAATGCGTGCCCAGCTTGGACGGAAAAAAAAAGACGAAGAAATGAGGGAAGCGACTGTGTCGCATGAGGTAGGAAAAAGGCAGGAGCACGCTAGAAATAAGCGCAAAACGACTCGGACGGAGTCGAAGCGCCGGAGAGCTGAAAGCAGAGAGTCTTGGGGAAAGATAGATGAGTAAAGTGTAGAGACGAGAGTGAACATAAGCGGAAGGTGGTTGAATGTGGACGGGTGTGCATGGATGCATGTGTATCGCAGGAGGGTGGATATGGACAGTGGGAGGGGTTTGCGGATGCGGTCGACGACGACAACGACGAGTTGGGACGGGCCGAGGAATGCTCGTACATAAAGATGGAGTGCGAGGATGATCGATGAGCGCTGAGCGCTTGAGCAACAATGATACGGACCACTACTTGGTCAGTGGAGAGAAGTCCGACGTGGGGAGAATAAGTGGAGGACGATGAAATAGGTAGAATTGCATCTCGCATGAGGGCGGAGGAAGACCGCGGCATTTTCGAAGGAAACCAGCAAGTAACGTAGGGCTGACGAACGAGGCTTGAAGAAAGAGAAAGCTAGATGTGTGAAGGCGAGAGCAATGTGTAACACTGAGCAGCGGATACGATGGTAAATGGTTGGGTGCGTGAATTAATGTATTTGGGATACCGTGGCACCGTGAACGTGGATTAGAATGCATACATGGATGTATGTTGAAGGAGGATATGGACGCATGGATGAGATCCGGGCGGGGTTGAATTCAACAGTGTCGATGACGAAACATTGATGGGGGTTGCGTGTATATGGTTGATGGAGGATTTGGTGGAGGTATCGTTAATATGGATGATACAGCGCAGACCGTGCGCGTGGATGTCTGAGGTTATAGAAGGAGCAAGAGCGGGAAGACTGTGTCGCGTAAAGTAGGAGGAAGACCACGGCATGTTCCAATGAAACCTCCAGGCAAAGTTGAAGCGGTTTAGGGACGAGGAACGATATGCGAAGGCGAGAGTAATGTGGGGAAGGGCGTGTGTGCCACTGGATATTTGTCGACCAGCGAATACTATGATGGAAGACCAGCTAGGTTGAATGATGAAAAATAGAACGTGGACGGCCTGAATGCATATGTAAATCGCTGTGTATCGAAGAGAGAGGGAAAACAGGGACAGCGGATGGAAGGATGCATGCAGGAAGATACGTTGATGGAGCCTGTGGATGCGGTTGAGGAGGGCTATGACGATGATGATAATGAGTGGCGGGGTACGGCATACTTGTACATCGAGGGACGTCCGATGTTGGAGAAAACAAACAGAGGAGAATAAAATAGGGCGTAAAAGGGCGTTTGCTTAAAGAGCCAAGCGGTGGACAAGGTGCGTGATGCGGTGCGTGTGCAGGAGGGAAGGTTCTTTGAGTGCGGAGAGAGCCGAGATAGAGGGAGCCTGGAAGAGGTTGGGAGGAGGAAGGGGGAAACGGGATAAGGTGCATGGGTGTTATAGTTTCTTGCATGATTTCGGGAGGGATGCTAGCAAGTCGGGTCACGCTGGACGTGGTTGGTTGGTTGGTTCTGGGTTTGTGGTGAAGCGAATGTGGACCTTGGAAGTGAGCAGCGATGGTGTCTGTGGAGAACGGCGGATCATTAGCGAGTCAGAATAATGTACAGGCAAGATAAGTACGTACCTAATGGGATCCAATAACAAATTGAATAGTCAGCGTGTGCCTACGAGAGCGAGGAAGATGAAGAGGACGGTCGTGGTGGTGACAAACAGAGGATTGCGAATACACGTACGCGACGACCAGGAAATAATAATGGTGCCAGATCGATAATTGAGGCAGGCCGAGAAGAAGAGCAAGCAAAAAAGGAATACCAGTAAAACAGGAAAGTTTGGAGTACACCTGAATGGAATGTTCATTCAGAAAAGCGTCAAACCGCCAAAAGGATGCGCAGAAAATAAGCAAGGCAGCTAATGAATGTTACAAGTATCCTAAAAAAAGAAAAGAGAGAGAAAATTGAAAGAGGTCAACAGCGAATAGCATAAAGGAAAGCAGACGAAATGAAACCAGACCAAAGCTCAATCGAAAGGAAACCAAGTTGGAACGGACGAAAGAGGACAGACGGGCGTAGTATTTCTGACCCATCCACATCCAACCACCAAAGCTTCTCCGCCTTCGAGACCTCCAGAAGGTATCAATTCAGAGTCCTTGGGACGTTTCAAGCTCGTAGCTGGCGGCGCTGCTTGTTGGTCGTCGATCGGAACAAAGCCATTATGATTTAGGGGGTTCGAATTCGAGTCAAGTTGATCCGCACGTGATTCCTTTTTAAAGACGCGTCGCAAACGCGTCTTTCTCTGCCGAATCCGGAACCCCAAAAACGCAACACGTGTGCGTCAACTTTACGCGAATTCGAACCCCCTGAATGGCTTTGTTTCGACCGACGACGACCAACGAAGGCGCTCCCAGCAAAGAGCTTGAAATGTCCCAAGGAATCTGAATCGATACGTATATGTATATCTCTATGGTTTAAAGGCTTTTGTGGAGAGGATTCCATCTGCGTCTGTTTTAACTTTTCGCTCGTCCTCTTCACTGCGCCCTCTTTCGATGATTGTTTCAACCTTCAGATTCTCGCTTTAAGGGTCAGTCTCCCGAATGGCTCCTTGATATCCTTCCAGTCTCTTTTATATTCTTTCAATCTGACGCTTCCTCACCTTCTTTCTTCATGACCATTTTTGTCACCGCTTCTGCTTTCCTTCACGCTATTCGAACGCTGTTGGCCCCTTTCGTGTCTTTCTTTTTCTGGGTCACTTTCGCTATGATTATTTCAATATTCTGTATTTCAATCTTTGTCATTATACTTGCTATCTGCATGGTACCTTGCTTGTTTCCTCCTCTATTTCAACCTCCGATTTGCCGGTTCAACGCTATGTTGAACGAACATTCCCTTTGGTGCTCTGCCCGGCTTTCGTGGGGTCGCTTTCATTGCTGCCTTGCTCGATCTATTGGCTCCTGTATCCATTTCTTTTGCTTCCTCTGCGACTCAGTCACTTTCGGACCCTTTAATGTGGTGCACCGTGCCATGACCAATGTCCATGTGGCTCTGTCCGACTGGTTTTCTCTTTTGTTGGTTTCCCCGCTCTTCCAGCTTTCTGTCTGTGTTTTGGTTTTCCTGCTTTCCTTCGTATTTCCTTTCTCTTATACAAAATGATTGCTTAAAGACTCGTTTTTAACTTTGTCCCCTGATTATTTGCCGTTACTTTTCGATCCCTTCAGTCCCACACTTTTTGATCCTTCTTCCTCCATGACCACTGTTCCTTTTGTTATCCCTTGAGTCATGTTCTCCAACCCCTTTTTGTGTCCACCCACTTCGATCAATTAGTTCTTCCCTCGCTTTTGATCCATTTAACCTGGCAGCAGTTGTCGTTTTTATGCTCTAACCTTTGTACATCTTTTGTTCACGTCGTCGCTCTTTCTGACTTCCATTTGCCATTATCTATTTCGGTGTTTCTGTGTCATTACCGTTTCATCCCTCGTGTCTAACACATTGGCCTCCCTTCGCCTTCTAGTACTCTCCATCGCGCTTGTGCATACTTGGGGAAGTTCTCTTATTCCTATTCCCTCCTCATTTTCCCATCACTGGATGCGTGTCTTACTCTGATTTTATCTGGTCCTTATTCGTTTTCGTTTCTCTCCGATTGCAATGTTTTCTATATGATTCATATGATTTGTTATACTTTCAAACGGAACAATTTGTGCCCTCTTTTTCATAGTCGATGTCCGCATTGCTCTTATCGGGAGATGGTTGTATTCCTGCCCTTTGTTTTTGGACCTGATTCTCTTTGCATCTCTTCCTGTTTCATATCCAGCGCCTTCATTGAATCTCTTGGGATGTCATGCTCGTTGGATTATCATCTGTTGTACCGGCCGCCTTCTTGAGCATCTGTTATAGAGTCAGTGTGCTCGTCTTTCTCAGCCGTACCAGATTTCGGTGGCTCAGCTCTGTTCGCCCATCTTTATTTGGCTCTCTCGCCATATTCACTGGCTCTTCGTTCAAGGCCCAGTTTTATTATTTTTCATCGACGAAGAGGTTATAGCCTTTGGGCCCCACTCTTGGCCCTAAACTCGAAGCAGTATCCCGACTCTGAAGGAGTCCAAGTTGATCTGACATTCTACATTCAGGATGCTGGGTCTGTCCCTCATCCCATTTCATTCTTGCAGCAGTTTCTTTTGTCCTCCACACCCACTCTCAGATCTCGCCCTTAGTTTTATGCTGTGAGTCCCATGGACTTCCGAGCTAATAGTAAGGTTTATGTTCTCTAAGACGATTACAAGTTACAACTTGCAGCGGCACCAAGAGCAGATACAATCAAAGCAGTAAACTAAAGAAATCATTACGAAAATACTGAGGCATACAACATCATGGAGTGAAACAGCATAAAATGGGGGATTACGATTTCTGGAGGGCAGGATGCCCTGGTGAAGGTGTGTCAAATGAGAAAGAACAAAAGAAAAAAACCAGGTTCACACACACCTGTTGCATGTTTGTTTACCTGTCATTTTAGGTTTTTCTGTGCTTCAACATTGAGGACCTATATGCACAGATGATTTTTTATTTTTCTGCATGTCATCTTTGATATTATACAAGTATGTAAAGCTACAACTACAAATACAATCTGTTAAATAAATAATAGAACAATTTATTAGTTACTGTGTACATTACATAGTTATAAAGCTCACACCTTATGCTGTGCTAAGAGTTTTGCTTGATGTTTGTGATCTTCTCCTCAAGAGCTTCAGCTTCACCAATATGATCCAATTTTCTGTATGTGCGTACAAGGGCCTTCATGGTTTTCAGTGTATTTGGATGAGATGCTCCCAATACATGAAGGCATTTTTCCATGGCTTGTATTTGGAGTGACTGCGCTTTTTGCCATAGGCCTTGGTTTTGATATGTATTAGCCAAATTTGACATAATGACAAGAGTAGAAGGATGATTCTCTCCAAGAATTTCCTTTCTTTTTTCCATTACTATGAGCTGCAGTCCTTCTGCTTTCTGCCATAGGCCTTGGTTTTGATATGTAAGAGCCAAATTTGACATAATGACAAGAGTATCAGGATGATTCTCTCCAAGAATTTCCTTTCTTTTTTCCATTACTATGAGCTGCAGTCCTTCTGCTTTCTGCCATAGGCCTTGGTTTTGATATGTAAGAGCCAAATTTGACATAATGACAAGAGTAGAAGGATGATTCTCTCCAAGAATTTCCTTTCTTTTTTCCATTACTATGAGCTGCAGTCCTTCTGCTTTCTGCCATAGGCCTTGGTTTCGATATGTATTAGCCAAATTTGACATAATGGCAAGAGTATCAGGATGATTCTCTCCAAGAATTTCCTTTCTTTTTTCCATTACTATGAGCTGCAGTCCTTCTGCTTTCTGCCATAGGCCTTGGTTTTGATATGTAAGAGCCAAATTGGACATAATGCCAAGAGTAGAAGGATGATTCTCTTCCAAAAAATTCTTCTGCTTGTAAAAAGCTGTCTCCCAGAATAATACAGCCTCTTTGTAGTATCCTTGTGTTTGGCAAAGAAATCCCAAATTATGCAAAACTTGAACATCACATTCTTCCAAATGTTCTACAACCTTTGAATATAGGTGTTGAATATGTAGCCATACATTATGTTGGTATTTATGAGTATGTTCATTGTATTCATTCGGAATTGAAAAACTAAGAATTGAAAAAACACATTTCTGCATTAATTTCTCATCTTTTCCCAATATGTCCCTTCCCCATTGCTGTACAAGTGGATGAATTCTGTATATACTTTTTAGGTTTTGTTCAAAATGGAATTCAATCAGGGAATAAGCTTGAAGTTTTGAAATAATTTCCTGGAATGCTTGGAGGCTCCAAGATAATTTTTCTGCTCCAAAATGGCTCATAAGATGCTTGACCTTTTTTTGCACAATAGTATCATCTATTTCAGTCTGTGCCAATGCAGCCTTTTCAAATATTTCCTCTGAAATCCCTTCATGTTGCAAAAGTGAGCAAATTTGCAAAAAGCACCGTGCAGAATCATCAAGCCTATCATAGCTCATTTTCCAAGTGGCATAAATTGCAATATCTTTACTTTGGATTGTTTCCAAGTGGAGAATGTAATTCCGCTGCTGCTGATGAAATGAATAATACTTGGGTAATGAAAACTTGGTCCAAGAAATATAAGCACCAGCATGAGAAATAGCCAAAGCAAGGTATCCAAGTTCCTAAAATATAAGAAATTGGATTATGAATTATATATTTAAATGATTTCAAAATTTACCTGAACAATTAATCTGGCTTGTATCTGGTTTTCTGCATTTGCTTCCTTTTTAGCCAAATTCAAAAGAAGGTTTACAGCTTCATCTTCAATCAAATTCCCAACAGCCACATCTCCATCCTGAGTAGCATAAAAAGTGCAGACTTCATGATTGCGTGTTGTGATAATAATGTTTCCTTTTTTAGGCAGAAATGAGCCCAGCTTCAAAGTAACTTCATCTGCATTATCAATCACAAGAAGCCAATTGCTTCCTGTCTGGCTTGCAAGCCATCTGGGAATTTGTTCGGCAGACAATTTTAAAGCTTCTGGGGAAAGAGATTCAAGATCTGCTTTGAGAGTAGCCTCATTGCTGCCATCAACATAAAACACCTCAGAAAAGCTAAAATGTAAAGAATAAAATAAAATCAGAATAAACACAATATAAGCAAACTTAGACCATACAGATTTAATGCCTTTACGAATTGGAAGGCAATCTGGCTCTTTCCAGACCCACCAAGGCCTTCCAAAACAAAAATATGCTGTTCAACATTGGCATTCTTGAAGAATTTTGCCATCTTGTTCAGAATATCTCTTCTGCCTGTAAAAGATGGCACTGGAGAAGGACAAGGCTTCCTTCTGAGGTTTTGAACCTGAACTTGTGCAGCTCTTGGGGCAGCTACATTAAAAAAATAAAGAAGTTTTCAAAAAATGGAAAAAATGCACTATACCTAATTGCTCAACAGTGGGCTGTGCTCTTTGAGACCTAAGCACAGAAACCACATTTGACAATTTGTCTTGAGTCTCCTGCTTTTTCATATACTGAGTTGTATGAGCTTGGATAATGCCCAGACTTTCCCATTGAGACAGCTGTCTGCTTTGCAAGCCTTGATCAACATTGAAACGGAAATAAGTCTCTGGAATGTTTGCAAAGCGATGCAAAAGCTCTTGATGTGTGCGCTCACAGTCCATAGTCATAGACTTAAGCATATCAATAACATTTACTGGGATCATTCTTCCCAAGAATCCAGGTTTCTCGATCTGAATAATAGCAGGCAGGCCAGTCCCTAAGCTCACCAAGCACTGCAAAGGACGGTTTGGAAAAAGCGAGTTGGCCTCGTTCAGGACCAGGACACAAGGGTTATTATGTCCCATCCCACCGTCAACATATGCTTGGTTCCGTCCAATCTCAATGCGCTTAAAAACAGTAGGGGTAGCAGATGTTGCCCGAGCAGCCTCCCATATTGTGCAGGTCAAAGAAGTCTCGCGAGGAGACTCATAGGATCTGAAGAGTACCGGAATATCCATGTTACTCGTGTTCCGAGCACATACAAAGCTATGACATGCACAACTCAGTTTAAAATATACTCAAGGTTGAATTAGGCCTGAGGAAACGCACGTTCGACATGTCCTAGATTCATTGCTTTCCACCAAAGGAGCATTGACATCCTTAGTCGCTACATGCACCATAGCCTTGATCGCACTCTCAAGGGTGGTTGCCTTGAACACACCATCTCCAAACATCTTTGCATGAGAGAAAACATTTTTAACCAGCATATCGTACTGGGTGATTGCCTCGTCGATGTCCATGCGAAGGCGCCCGAGCATTAACGCGATGATCCTATGATGTTTGTCAGTCTCGTTACTAGCCAAAGTGTCATGATTCTATCAATGTATTGCCACGCACCCTCCAGTACTAGTTCCACCGATTATATCGAAATATTCGCATGGCTTCGGTACGTCTTTGACATCGACCTTCAGCTTGTGCATGATTTCCTTCAGGATGAGGAGCTCGGAAAGTCCACGTATTCCGCCGCCATCTATTTAATATTGAGACAACCTAATTAGTACAACTTTTCCTCAACCGAAACGAGACATATTACCTAGCGCGAGCAGCCTCAAAGGTGCTTCGTTGATTGGGGTAGTCATGGTTCAGATGCAAGAGGAGTCGCTTTGCTGATCGTCGACGCTGACAGCGCCTGGGAAGTTGCTGCGAAGTAGCCTTTTACACGGAAGCCCCGTGGTAGACGGACCTGTCATTCAATATTAATAGACTCGGCACAAGTCACCGCCCTCCGAGCTTACAAACACGCCAACTGCTTGGTGTTGGGTAACATTATAACGCACACAATATCCTACAATATCTCATCGTCGTTGACATGTTCCTAATGAGCCGGCAAAACCACGGAGAAAGACGAGCAGATGATTGAAACGGGATTGGAAAAACGCAGTTTCTGGCAAGTTTCTGGAGCCGAACCGGATCAACATGTGTGCGCCATATTTATCCGAATTCAAACCCCCTGATACGGCGGGCAATTTGATGTTCAGTCGGGCCGAGAAGGCTAATGTTCATTCAGGTGTTCATTTTGCCGGTTATGGAGCCAAGGCGTGACATGTGTGACGTACCTCAGCAATGCTGCTATGCCGAAAATAGCGGCTTGTGCTAAAGCTAGTATTTTATCGTTTTTACGTACTGTAAAGCTTTGGTACAGAGTATCTAAGTCTCATAGTATTTGAGGGACAGCTTGAGATATTTAATTGATTTAAAATACCCATACGTGGTAATGATATGAGCTAACAAAACATAAAAAACATACAAGCTAAGGGGAGGTACATTGACAGGCATTTTTAACTCTTTAGACATGATATGATACCTAGTATCCAACAGAAAGATGTTCTAAATCATATACCACTGTTAATTGTACAGAAACTGCTTAAAATGAATCGACTTGCGCAATTGGGCTGCGAAATTTTGGTCCCCAGGGCGAAAATGTGACATAAATATTGTAACTCCGAATGAACACATAAATGAACAGCTGTGATGCCATCAAACGCCCGCGTGAATGAACATTAGCCCGCTCGGCACGAATGAACAGTTGAATGTGCGTCGTGTGAACAGGCTTTGTTTCGAACACCCGCGACCGCGACCGACACCGCCAGCAGTACCTGCAAGACTACTCGGAGCAGCGTGGAGGGGACAGACCTGATAGTCCAACAAAATGCACGCTAGGAGATTGTCTTTGCTGATTCTGAAACGCACACTCGAAAGGCTCGGTCAGGGTCTGCGTTCGTCGTTTTCCTTTTCTTTCTGCTGTTCTTGCTCGTGCCCATTCCCTCAGATTTTCTTCTCTCCTCCTTCTTCTGCGCTAGCTTGAATTGTACGGATCGAATATGCTTGTCTCTTTATCACTATCAGGATCCCCAACTTCATCGAAAAGCCTTGTCTGGGAGGCTCTGGTATTCCGATTTCCTATTCAGCCTCGGTCAAAGTAGGCCCTCCGACGTTTACACTGCGATAATTATTCCACCAGGGCTGCTTTCCGCATTTTTCCTTGCTATATATCTCCCGCGTCAATGTCTGTCTTTCTTTCTCGATTCCACGAATTTCTTTCGAGAAAGTCCACGAACTTGGAGCTGGTAATCACTCGAATTTCTTCCTCAATATCTTGCTCGTTTACTTACTGCTCTTATTTCTTCTTACTATCTCTTCTCAATAATATAGATAGCAATTGCACACCCGCCGCTGCCGCTCATCCTTGACACTATCGCACGCGCCTCCCCGGTCTCTGCTTTCCGTTACCTCAAGCCTCCAGCTTGCGGATGCGTTGCGTATGACGCATCGGCTTCAAGGGTTCCATATACGGGCCACTAATACGTCGCATCTGGCCCTTGGCCCTGCCTCATTGACCATCGTTTTTCTTGTGTATTTCCCTTCCTTACTTCCGTACCAAGGCTCGTCCTTCTGTTCATCCGTCTGTCGGTATCTCTGTTCCTTAATCGCGATCATGTCTACGTCACTCAGAGGCCAAAATCCACACATATTCGAAATAACAGGTCTGATCATTCTATGAACCACGGACGCGGGGGGAAAGAGAAGCGGTAAGGGAAAGTGGCGAAGATGTTGATATCGACATTAACCGCGGTGTGTGGTCGCGCATGTCGACTCGGGGCTCGCTGCTCCTATAGTAAGTCGGGTATCCTATTCACATACATACATAATAGGACAGAATGATATGATATGATACAATACGATAAATATACGCATGCTACTTAGCCTCCTTCATCGGGATATTAAAATACACGCGTACGGTATGACATACAAAGCAAAGTACAATGAGAATAAGGAATAAGGAATAGAATACTCAACAAGCTGGGGTGTGCCTTTGATGACCGATCGATGGCGAGCGAGCGGGATAGGAAGTGAGGTGATTCATTTGAGTCGAAGATATAGGTCATACGTGCTCCACGTTGTGAACCTCTTTGGGCCCATCCCTGGTCTTCCACCTCGCGCAACGTACGCCCCATTCGCAATAACCCTTTCCCACTCCTGCAGCGTACGCACGAATCCCCTATTCATGCACGCGCAACGTCTGAGGACGTACGACAACGCAGAGGCGTACGGCATGCCGTGGAAGCGCATGAGGTAGGCCATTATTATAGCTGGGGAACGAGATATTCCCTGATGAAAAATAAAAGAAGGGGTATTAGGTTTGGTTGGTTCAATGAAAAGAAGGGAAGAGGATGAGGGAAAAAACGAAGAGGACGAGAAAGAAAGAAGAAGAGCTCGAAACACACCTGCTGACAATGAATCAACACATTCCCTCCCTCCCTCAACACACCCCAAATCCACGAACGCATTCCCAAGGAAGGGCTTCAGATCGAAGCTCTCCTCGTCCCACACCTGGATCTTGTAGCACCTGTGCCCGTCCTTATACGAAAGGGCCAGCCACGGCACGTCGAGAACTTGCACGAGATGCGTGATGCGGTGTGTGTGGAGGAGGGCGGGGTCTTTGAGGGCGAAGAGGAATCCGGGGAAGAGGGAGCCGGAGAGAGATGGGAGGGAGAGGAGGGAGAAGGATGAGGGGCATAGGTGCGATGGTTGCTTGCATAATTTCGAGGGAAATTCGGATCATGTTAGACGTGGAATGAGTGTGTGGTTGGTTGGTTTTAGTGTGGTGGTGGAGCGAATGTGTACGTAGAAGCGAACGACGATGTTGTCTATGTGGAGCACGGCGTGTTGTCAGCGAGCCAGAATATCATGTATGCATGCATGCAGCGCGTATGTGATGGGATCCAATAACGAATGGAATAGATTGTGTGTGTAGTGCCTACAAGAACTCGAACGACGAGGTCGACAACGCGGGTACGCGTAGAACGTAGTAGCGGCGCCAGATTGAAGGAAACAAAGCGGGCTGAGAAGAGGATAACGCCAAAGGAATGGGCAAAAATAAGCAAGGAATCAGGCAACTAGCGAACAAATTGAAAGACCGGACGTTATTAGAATACGCATAACAAGAGATGGAGGCAAAAAAAGGCCAACAGCAAATAGCGTAACGGAAAGCGGGCGCAACACGGCCACGCCAAGGCGGAATCGAAAAAAGAAAAAAGGAAACGAAGCAGGCGACCAAGAAGAGGTGTAGCCCTTAAAACGAGAGTCCGAATATCGAAACGGACGAAAGAAAACAGGTGAGCGCAGGGGAAGGAAATCTGACCCAGCCATATCCAACCACCAAAGCTTCAATCGGTACAGAGTCCTTGGGATATTTCAAAATTTCAGGCTCGTTGCTGGCCGCGCTGCTCGTTGGTCGTTGTTCGGAACAAAGCCATTCAGGGGGTTCGAATTCGGGTAAAGTTGACCCACATTTGACGCATTTTCCCTGAGCCGGCTTCGGCAGGAACCTTAATGACGCGTCAAGGTGAATAGAGACCATAACAGGAACGTACATACTATTTTTGACAAGTTTCGGGGGAATTGCGATGGACAAGGTAGATATGAACAGCCCCAAATTTCGGAGATCCGTTCTGGGCCCTGCATCTGCACCGACGGTTCACTGAATACATCAACGGACGAAGAAAGTAAAAACAGACGAGCGTTGGGGAAGACGTACCTCCTTTGATGCATCCACATCCGACGTGTTGTAGGACCACACCATACCCAATCGTGTCCATGCTCCCGTTATCTCCATATTTCTTTGGTGAGCTTTTTCGTACCCAATTTATGTAGGCGTTTTCGTTCCTTCTGCTTCTTTTGAAGTTGTATTTTCCATCCCTCGTCGTTCGTACTCCCTTTCGCGTATTTTCTTTCATTAGAAACCCGCTATTTGGTCGGGTCTTACTATCCTCCGATGTACTTATGCGTTTTCATTCAAGTCCTACTTCTTGTATTTCTTCCGTTCCCCGAGTTTTTCTCGTCATCTGATAACGTTTGCATGTTCGTTATTTTTCCCAGGCGAATCTTCTCTTTGATTAAACACGCTTTGTTCAAAGTAGAAGTAATTGAATACTCGAAGGAGCGTGAAAGTCTAAAGGACAGAAGGAAATTTGAGAAAATGTAAGACAAGGTTTGCATTGAGCAAAACGAAAGGAAGAGACAAATACACAGCGTGAATCGACGTAACCAAAACCACAAAGCCCGATGCGAATGAACCGGCCGAAACAAAAACGCAACATATTATGGAAACGTGGCAAGAAAAAGAAAAGGTGGAAAGTAAATCAAGATGGAAACGTGACAAGCAAATTTGTGGGCGAACCCACATCCAAAAACAAAGGAAGTGCATCATGCAAGGCCAAGGAAAACCACAGATGGTTGGAGTTTCGACGAGGAACAATGAAAATCGACAGAAGATAGTACCCAAGGTTGCTACGTGGGTGGAGAAACACACCCGACAAAGAAAGAACAGTGCACCACGACTTGCAATGATTGGTAGAGAAGAAATAAGACAAAATAAGATGAGAGGGAAGAAGTGACTGACAGCCGCGCTGAGATGAGTGATCTGGAAATGTTTGCAAGTCGCATGAACGACAAAAAAAAAGGCGATGTGAAGAATTGAAAGGAGAGCCTGCCCGGTAGTTGATTGAGATCAGAGAAATCACGCAGAGGCGGAGATGGAGATGTGGCATTAAAAAAGGGGAAAAAAAACGGAAGGAAAAAAGGAGGAAGGAAGTAAACGCAGGTTCAATGGGGACGCGGGGCTGTCGTGAAACGAAGATATTCGAAAGATAGGAATGACGAATGTGCGCGCATGGTTCAAACTAGTGATGAAAAAAGAAAAGAACACGCAGACAATTAAATAGACGAGAAGTACCCCTCGAACTTGCGGGTTGTGCGGCAAAGCTTGGGAGAATAATCGACAAAGCAGAGAATGGGAAGATATATTTTGGAAATGGGATATGAAAGAAGAAACATATATAAGAGCACGAACGAAGACAAGGCCATCTGCATCAAAGGCGACAGAAACAACGAGAAAAGAAAGAGAAGAGCTTGGACGCACGCTAGGTCATGGGCAAAGGGATAGCAACTGTAGAAGTAGATAAAAGGAAAACGATGCATGCAACGGGCGAATCAGTGAGCAAAGGAGAGCTCGGACAGAGCGACGTCTGCCAAAGATGAACAGAATGTGGAAATAAAACTACCGCCACCGATGGATGAACTGATTGATCAAACTGAGGCGATACAAGCCAGGATTGAAGGTACACAGAATAAGAAAGCCGACTGTGATGATGGAGCAAGGAGGGAGGAAATAAAGGCCCCAGGTTGACGGAGGCGAAAAACGCTCGCAAAGCAAGAAGGGAATCCGGCAGAAAAAGGAGTTTGCAAAACGATAATTGAATAACCAAACCTTAAAGCCCTCGAGCGTCGTGGATAGAAGAAAAGAAAAGCAAAAGGTCCACGGGGAAGAGGAAAATACAAACGAGTCGGAAAGAGCGATGTGGTGATTGATTGGTCTAACTTAAACAAATAGGACCACAGCGTGAAAATAGCAAACGGGAAAAACAAATGGGATGGAGACTTGAGCAAAAAAGAAACATGAAAGATACACCAAGAAGCATACCGAACACTTAAGCGAGCGTTCATCGAGGAAAGTGTGGAACCGGGGAAGGAATCGAAACGGACCAGAAAATAAGCAAGGAACGAGGCAGATAGCGAGCACAATAAATAAAAATCATTATGAATACCAACCAGAGAGGGGGATCAAAGGAAAGAAACGCGAACAAGTCTGGTGTCAGACTAAACCAACTGGAAAGCAACCGAGGAATGGCGCAAATAGCGAGCACGATAACGAGAATTGGAATTTTGAAAGACCTAAGGCCGAAATAACGATAATCAAATAGGTAGATAGAACAAGAAGAAAACGCGAAAGAGGAAAAAGAGGAAGGAAAAACAGACAAGCGCAGCCACAGAGCTACTTCTTATACATTCCTAACACGACAGCCTGTCCACCACCGAGATCTCCAGATCAGATGACAATCATAAGGAGAGAGGGAGATAGGAATGAAAACGAGAAAGAGTCCCACAGGGAATAGCTTGAAAAAGAGCAGACGAAACAGAGCCAGAGCCAGGCGGTAATGACAGCGGTCATGAGGGAAAGCGCCATGATGCGCGCCCAGCTTGGACGGAAAAAAAGGACGACGAAATGAGGGCAGCGACTGGGTCGCATGAGGTAGGAAGAAGGCCAGAGCACGCCAGAAATAAGCGCAAAACGACTCGAACGTCGAAGCGCCGTGGCGCCGAAGAACGAGAGTCTTGGAGAAAGATAGGTGTGTAAAGTTTGAAGACGAGAGTGAACATGAGGGAAAGGTGGTTGAACGTGGACGGGTGTGCATATATGCATGCGTATCGCAGGAGGGTGGACATGGACAAGGCGTGGATGGATGGGAGAGGTGGACCGTGTGAGGGGTCTGCAGATGCGGTCAACGACGACGAGTTGGGATGGGCCAAGGAATTCTAGTACTTAAAGATGGAGTGCGAGGATGATCTTTGAGCGCTGAGCGCTGAGCGGCAATGATACGGATCACTACTTGGTCCGTGGAGAGACGTCCGGCGTGGAGAGAATAAGTAGAGGATGATGAAATAGGTAGAGGCGCATCTCGCATGAGGTCAGAGGAAGACCGAGATATTCTCGAAGGAAATCAGCAAGCAACGTAGGGCCGACAAACGAGGCTTGGAGAAAGAGAAAGATAGATATGTGAAGGCGAGAGTAATGTCTGCAGGACACTAAGCAGCGGATACGATGGTGAATGGTCGAGTGCGTGGGTTAATGTATTTGGGGTACCGTGGCACCGTGATGCATGCATGTATGTTGAAGAGGGAGGATGTGGATGGATGGATGAGATCCGGGCAGGGTTGCATTCAACAGTGCCGATGACGAAACGTTGATGGTGGTTGCGTGTACATGGTTGAGGGAGGGTATCGTCAATATGGATGATACAGCGCAGACCGTACGCGTGGATGTTCGGGGTAGAAGGAACAGGTGAGCGGGAAGAGTGTGTCGCCTAATGTAGGAGTAAGACTGCGGCATGTTCGAATGGAATCTCCAAGTGACGTCGAAGCGGTGTAGGAACAAGGAACGATATGTGAAGGCGAGAATAATATGGGAAAGGGTGTGTGTGTGACAGGATGTTTATCGATTATCGACCAGCGAATACGATGATGGATGGCCGGCTGGATCAAATAAAGAATGAAAGAACGCGGAAGGCGGGCATATCGAAAAGAGAGGATAAACAGAAACAGCAGCTGGACGGATGGATGCAGGAAGGTACGTTGATGGGGCCTGCAGATGCGGTTGAGGAGACCGATTCCAGCTCATGGAATACTTGTACATCGAGGGACGTCCGACGTTGGAGAGAGTAAACAGAGGTGAATAAAATAGGGCGTAGTAGGACATTTGCTCAATGAGCCAGACGTTGAACGAGGTGCGCGATGCGGTGCGTATGCAGGCGGGAAGGCCTTTAGAGAGCGGAGAGCGCCGGGGTAGAGAGCCTGGAAGAGGTTGGGAGCGGGATGAAGTGCATTGGTGTTATCTCTGGCATGATTTCCGGAGGGATGCCGGCGAGTCGGGTCGCGTTGGACGTGAAATATTGGTTGGTTTGTTCTGGGTTTCTTGTGAAGCAAATGTGGGCGTGGAAGTGGGAGACGATGGTGTCTGTGGAGAACAACGCATCATTAGCGAGCCAGAATAATGTACAGGCAAGATAAGCACATACTTAATGAGATCCAGTAATAAATGGAATAGTCTGTGGGTGCATACGAAGGCGAGAAGGTTGAAGAGAACGGTCGTGGTGACCGGGTGCGTCAATCAATGTATTTGGTATACCGTGGAACTGTGGAACCGTGAACGTGGATTAGGATGCACACATCATGATGGATGTGTATTGAAGAGGAAGGATGATGACGGATGGATGAGATCTGGCTGGGGTTGTATTCAACAGTGTCAATGACGAAACATTGAGGAGACTGCGCGTATATGGTTGAGGGAAAATATGGTGGACAGATGAATCAATCGGACGTACGGACATAGAGAGTGTTGGGACTCCTGAGATTATCGTCAGTGTGGATAATGCAGTGCAGACCGTACGCGCGGATGTCCGGGGTAGAAGAAGCAAGCTAGCGGGAAGACTGTCGTGTAAAGTGGGCAGAAGACCACGGCATGTTCGAATAAAATCTCCGAGCGACGTTGAAGCGGTGTAGGGACGAGGAACGATATGCGAAGGCGAGAGTAATGTGGGGAAGCGGCGTGCGTGACACTGGATGTTTGTCGACCGGCGAATACAATGGTGGATGGTCGGCTGGGTCGAATGATAAAATAAGGAACGCGGAAGGCATGATGGGGCCTGTGGATGCGGGTGAGGAGGGTGATAGCAGGTTATGGCATCCTCGTACATGGAGGAAAGTCCAACGTCGGAGAGAACAAACAGAGGAGAATAAAGTGGGGCGTAATAGGACGTTTTCTCAGAGAGCCAAGCGGTGCACGTGGTGCGTGTGCAGGAGGGAGGGCTCTTGGAGTGCGGAGAGAGCCCAGGATATTGAATCGGATGTGGAAGGTTGCTTGTAGTGAAGCGAATGTGGACGAGGAAGTGAGCGACGATGGTGTCTATGCGGAGAACGACGCATTGTCAGCGAGCCAGAATAATGTACATGAAAGATAAGTATGTACCTAATGGGATCCGTCAACGAATGGAATGGTCGGTGTATGCCTATGAGAGCGAGGAAGTCGAAGAGGGAATTCGTGGTGGTGACAAACGAAGAAGATTGCGAATACGCGTACGCGACGAGCCGGACGTAGTAATGACGCCAGATTGGAGAGTGATGCAGGCCGAGAAGAGAAAGCAAAAGAAAAGGGAGACGGGAACCAATAGATCGAGAAGAGAGGAGAGGAGAAGCGGGAGGACAACCGAATGGAATGTTCTTTCAGAAAAGCGTCAAACCGCCGAAAAGATTAGCAGAAAATAAGCAAGAAATTAAGCAGCTAGCGAATGTCACAAGAATCCTAACAAAAGAAAAGAAAAGAAACCTGAAACAGGTCAACATCGAAAACGCAACAAAGCCGGACCAAAGCGGAATCGAGAAGAAACCAAGCAAGAGACCAGGGAGAGTACGAACGTTAAAACGGACGAAAGAAAACAGACGAGTGTTACAACCACCAAAGCATTTGCACCATCGATAACTCCAGATACCGTATCTATTCAGACTCCTTGGAACATTTTAAGCTCGTTGCTTCCGCCGCTGGTCGTTGGTCGTCGTCGTTCGGAATCAAACCCATTCAGGGGGTTCGAATTCGCGTAAAGTTGAAGCGCACGTGATGCGTCTTTCGGGTTCCGGATTCGGACGTCGCAAATTGCCGACCCAGACACGGCGGGAAAGCTGCTGACCAGTGGGAAATGACCAATGTGCTGATTGCACTGATCAGCACGTTGGTCATTTCCCACTGGTCAGCAGCTTTCCCGCCGTGAGATGCCCTCATACATGTTTTCTTTCATTCTTTATTTGAAGACTTCTCCTTGTGTCTCTAAACGATTCGATTTATTTTTCTCGTCAAATCTGGGATCTTCATTCAATCTCCTCGTTTTTTGTATGCAATAAATCCCTTGGATATTCGGACCAATTGAGCCAACCTCGTTCTCTTCAACTCCTCCCTCCACCTCGAGCTACGAGGCGTTTTTATCTGCAAGTGTATTTCGCTCCCTTCAAGTTCTTACTTTTCGCAGAGCATCTCGTTCCCCCCCGTTGAAGTTCTTTCTTCTTTGGCGTGTACTTGGCGTTTCTGATATTACTACACCTTCTTCCTTCCTTTCCAACACCTTATACATCTTTATTTGATAGCGTACCTGGGCATAACATCAGGTCCATCTGCATGTCTTTGGTGACGCTCCACTCCTTTGGTTTACGTATCATGTCATTCGCTTTCTCACTGCGTCCTTTTGTGACTAGTTCTCATTGGTGTTGGTGGTTTCATCTTTGTGCGTAGCGTAGCGTGGTGCTACATTAATTTATGTTAACAATTTGTTTCTATAGGAATTTTATGAGACATATCTCTGTACCACTAATGTCCTACTTTGTCCTCGGTTGTAGGCTACTCAGCTTCAATTTTATTACCTCTCAATCAGTGAACGTCCAATGTAGCTTCAAGTTTGTTTGTTTTTCGTCCGCTTGTTCGTTGCTTTTGTTTGTTGTACTGCTATTCCATCAACAATTGCTCTTAGGCTCCAAATAGATAAAGTATCTAGGACCACCATCCTATCTATCTATCTTATTTGCTAATAAATACTTGTATTTCCTCTCTTCCACTCCCCTTCTTCATTAACACTGCCTTGTACCATAGTCAATCTGGCTTTCTATTCTTGATTTACAATGCACTGTGTAAAAAGTTGTACCCGATAGGGCCGAGTACTCACAAGAAAGAACGGAAACTGCTGCTTCTAGTGAGTGGACGGCTTACAGAATGGAATTTTGGCTCGGGTTTATGTAACAGAAAGATGTGATCCCACTTTCTTTCTCTTCTCTTTGCTCTGTTTCCAGTCAGTCTTGATCCTTTTAATCTGGCGGAATGTTTATATTAACCATCACATGTCTCATTTTCCTTGTATTTGTTCTGCTCCTCTTATCTCTTCCCATTACATAGTGTGAGTTCGAGCTGCTCTTTTCTTTCTTCACTAACTTTCTCTGTCATCTTTGACGTGGAGGGTTGTGACCCATGGATTCATGCTCTTATATTTGTGCCCTCTTTCACATTTTGTTTGCATGTTAAACAAATCTTGGTCCTTTTCATTGTTGTCATCTCAAGCTTCTCTCCCACAGGTCACAACCTAGAGTCTTCCTCCTTATCTATCCATTCACTTGCTCTTCAACCCTCTCATCCTGTTACCTATTATTGTACATCATGAGCTTTCTTTTTGAGAATCAAGTCTTTTGTTGCTCACTGTTTGTGATTCAGTCTTCTGTACACCTAATCACCTTCTTGTATACATGATGCTTGTACAGGTGTTTTACCCTCAATCCCTCTTGATGGGCATCCGTGCGTTCTCATTTTTGTTTCTCATCTCAGTCTACATTACCTCAGCCCCATTTTACACCAATCCTAACCATGCTCACATCTTTGTTATTCCTATATATTTCTTCCAAGTTTTTCCATATATATATATCATGCCAGTCCTACAAGCATTTTTCCTTTCCTTTCTTTCCTCATACTTGCCTAATACCACTAGCTTTGTTGTTCTTGTGCCTCTTTTGATTTTTCTTTTTTCCTCAGATAATTCTCTTGAATGCATTTTATCTAGTTGACAAACATATTTTGATCCTTGCTGTGTGCGCCTAGTCCTACAAGTTGGTTATTTTTGTTTTACATTTCTTCTCCTTTTTGCATTACTACTAGTTCAAACCATGTGCACATGTTCATTGTTCTTATTTCAACTTTCTTTACTTCAAGTTTGTATGTATATATCTTTCAAATGTTCAGGATCAGGGGGGGCATATAAAGTGTCTGCATTCCATTGAGGCACCACACATCTATGTTTTGACATTTATTGATATATCAATCATGATCCATCAAGGCAACATTTTACAGAGCCCCCTTTGGTAACATGGCTACATCAAAATTTGGACATATACATTCCATGCTAAAGGTAAAGTAGCACAAATTTTTGTATTATTTATCTTACCTCCTTCAAGAATCCCTAGTTAATTCACTCTACAGCACAATAGAATATTAGAAATCTAAAACAATATATTTTTTACATTGGAAATACAAAACATAATTTTCTGGTACAAATCTTTCATTACTTTTGTGATATATCCTTCTTCAACATCATTTTTTCAAGTTTTTCTGCATCACTTGTATATCCCAGCTCCTTGTATGTAACTCTCAACTCCTTCATAATTTTGACTGTCTCAAGGTGTTCTTCTCCAAGTAATTCCTTTCTTTTTTCCAATACAATCACCTGAAGTGATTCTGCATCTTTCCAAAGACCTTGTTGCTGATATGTAATTGCCAATTCTGACATGACTGTAAGAGTATCAGGATGATTCTCTGACAGTTTTTCCTTTCTTTTCTGCAATACCATGAGCTGAAGTGACTCTGCTTCCTTGAAAAGACCCTGCTTCTGGTATGTATTTGCCAAATCTGACATAATATTCAGAGTACGAGGATGATTTTCTCCAACCTTCTCCTTGCTCTTCTGCAATACAACAAGTTGAAGTGATTCTGCAGCTTTCAAATTCCCTTGTTTGTAATATGTGGTTGCTAAATTTTTCATAATAGCAAGTGTATCTGGGTGATCTTCTCCTAGTAACTCTTTCCTTTTTCCAAATATCAACACTTGAAGAGATTCTGCATCTTCCCATTGTCCTGTTTGACAGTATATATTTGCTAAATTTGCCATAATACCCAATGTATGAGGGTGATTTTCTCCAAGTCTTTCCTTCATTTTTTGCATGACTACCAGCTGAAGTAATTTGGCATCTTCCTAAAGCCCTAATTGGCAAGATGTGGTGGCTAAGTTTGATGTGATACCTAAAGTATATGGGTGATCTTCTCCAAGTGTCTCTTTCATTTTCTGCAATACAACAATTTGAAGTGACTTTGCCTCTTTCCAACGGCCTTGTTGGCGGTATGATGATGCCAAGTTTAACATGATAGCAAGAGTATCTGGATGGTTTTCTCCAAGTACATCCTTTCTTGTCTGAAAAACTACAAGCTGAAGAGATTCTGCATCCTTCCAACGTCCTTGTTCTGAATATATATTTGCAAGATTTGACATCACAGTCAAAGTATCAAGATGAATCTCTCCTAGTGTCTCCTGCCTTTTATGTAAAACCACCTCTTGAATAGATTCTGCATCCTTCCAGCGGCCTTGCCGTGAATATGTATTTGCCAGATGTGACATAATACTAAGAGTGTCTGGATGGTCTTCTCCAAGTATTTCTTTCATTTTCTCAGAAATCACTATTTGAAGAGCTTCTGCATCCTTCCAGCGACCCTGATTGTGGTATGCAGTGCCCAAATTCATCATGTATTTCAATGTATGTGCACTATTATCCCCGAATGTGTTTTGAGATTTTTCAACAGCTGCTTTTGTGAATATTTCTTCGTCTTTCCAACGACCTTGTTGCCCACAAACAAATCCAAGCTTTTCCAGAATTTGAATATTCATTTCAACCAAATTAATCCCAGACTTAGCCATTGAAATATGAGGCCAAGCTCTGTGTTGATATTTATGCTCAATTTCACTGATTTTTTGTGGAAGTGACAGGCCAAGAATAGTGAGCACAAATTTCCTCATAGTTTTTATTTCCTTTTCTACCATGGTTCTTCCCCAATATTGTACCAAGGGGTGTATCCTGTACACACTTTTCTCTTCATGCTCATAGTCAAGCTGAATAAGTGAATAAGAGCTAAGCTTGGAGATAATCTCTTGAAAAGCAGCAAGACTCCAATGAGAATCTTTTCCCTTGAAGTAGCCTAGCAGTTGTGTCACTTTATCCTGCACCATAGAATCCACCATAGAATCATCTATGTGCTCATCAGATAATGCAGCTCTTTCGAATATCTCCTCTGAGATACCCTCATGATGCAAAAGAGAGCAAACATGTAAAAATAATTGACTAGATTCATCAAGTTTGTCATAGCTTAATTTCCATGTTGCATATACTGCCTTATCTTGACCTTGAACACTGCTGTGCTGCAACATTTTGTCATGCTCTTGTTGATAAAGCTTGTGATACTTTTGCAGAGAGTACTGGTTTATAAAAATGTAAGATCCAGCTTGTGAAATTGCCAATGCATGACAATAAAGATCCTGTCACATGTAAAGATATCATGTTAATTTATGTTTTGAAACAATACTTATATTTCTGACATTACCTGCACAATTTTTCCTGCTAATTCAATATTCTTCTGATCTGTGTTTGTCCTTGCTAGATGAAGCAAGAGCTCTACTGCTTCATCTTCATGCATATTTCCAACAGACAAATAACCAGTTCCAGTAGCATAGTGCCGAAGTTGAATGTTGTGTGTGGTAATGATAATATTTCCATGGGTGGGCAGATATGGTTGCAAGTTCAACTCTGCCTCATCTGCATTATCAATAACAAGTAGCCATTTTGTGGCTTGGTTTTCAAGCCACCTGGGAATTTGTTCTGCAGATAATTTGCTGCTTTCTGGTGCAATAGCTTTAAGATCAGCTTTAAGAATTGACTCATTTGTTGCATCAACATAGAAAATTTCTGAGAAGCTATGAATAAAAGACTAGATCAGATTTAATTTTAGATTTAAGAAATTTAAACCCTACATATTTGACTCTTTTGCAAACTTGAATACAATTTGACTTTTGCCAGACCCTCCAAGACCATCCAAAACAAATACATGCTCAGAGATATCATTACTCTGAAAGAAAGCATTTATCTGGTTCAGGATGTCCTTCCTGCCTTTGAAAAACAAAACAGGGGATGGGCATGGCTTTCTACCAAGGCTTTGAGTAAAAAATTGTGCAGCTCTTGGGGCAACTATGTTATAAAGAAAAAATTTAAAAAACGCAAAGATAATATATACATATACCATACCCAGTTGTTCCACAGTAAGCTGAGTAGTTGGAACTTTCATCACAGAAACCAACCTTCCTGTTGTTTCTTGAGTTTCTTGTTTCCTCATATACTGAATAGTATGTGCCTCAATGATATCTAGCCTTTCCCATTCCGCTAGCTGGCCACTTTGCAACCCTTGATCAACATTAAGTCGAAAATATGTTCCCAGGGTGTTTGAAAAGCGACGCAAAAGCTCTTGGTGTCACTGTGTATGTTCACAGTCTGTAGCTATGGCACCTAGCATGCCCATAATGTTTGTTGGGACGATTCTACGCCAGAAACCAAACTTTTTGATGCGGATAATGTCGGCATGTCCAGTACCGATGCTTACCACGCATCCGATTGGTCGAGCAGCAAAAAGTGAGTTGGCCTCATCGAGCACCAGCTGAGTTGGATTGTTGTGGCCCATCCCACCGTCAATGTATGGCTGGTTTCGTCCAATCTCGATGCGCTTGAAGATTCCCGGGGTTGCAGACGTTGCTCGCGCAGCCTGCCAGATTGTAAAATCCTGAGAAGCCTCGCGTGGAGACTCGTATGCTCGGAAAAGTACAGGATTATTCATGTTATGCGCATTTCTTGCACAGACGAAACTTATACATCTCCCGTTCAGCAATAGATACAACATAAAGCAAATCAGACACTCACGTTAGACAAGTACCAGACTCATGTGCGTCTAACAGCGGCGTATCGGGGTTATTGGTTACCGCGTTCACCATGGACTTAACGGCAGCTTCGAGCTTGGTTGCCTTGAACGTTCCCTCGCCAAGCACCTTTGTTCGAGAGAACACACTCTTCACCAGTATATTGTACTGATCAATTGCCATATCTACGTCCATACGCAGACGGCCAAGCATCAAAGCGATGATCCTGTAGCATTTCGTGCCACAATCAGTTCAATATGTTCATGGATGACGATGTAGCGCACGCACCCTCCTGTACTGGTTCCACCGATTATGTCGAAATACTCGCATGGCTTTGGCCGTTCCTTGAGATTTTCCATGTTATCTCTTTCTCGTTGTGCGTTTTCCTCGATCATCAACTTATGCATAATTTCTTTGAGAATTAGGAGTTCAGATAGCCCACGAATTCCGCCGCCATCTATCGAGATAATACTGTGAATGAGATATTCTAATGATCAGAGTATTAAGAGCCACAGTACCTAGCGCGAGGAGCCTGAAGGGCTTTTCGTTGTTAGGGGTGGTCATGGTTCAAAAGAAAGAATCGTATACTTGATCCTCGTGGCCAGTAACACGCAGCACAGCAGGTCGATTGGGTTCCCAAGGAAGCCTCGTTGCAGACGATATGAATTCATCTCGGCACCGCTGGGCCCTCTAGCTCCCTGCCGAGCCTTCCTCGCCGGCCAAAACGAATCCAATAGGCAACAAAATCCCGTTGCTGCGGCCAGAAGACGACCAACGAAGCAAAGGAATTCCGGCTGGTACCATTCATATGATGTGGATGGTGGTCGAGAGCAGGACGAGGATAAAAAAAGATAATGGATCCAAAAAAGGAACAACGGTGCGAGCGCGATAGGGATTGGTACAAAGGAGCAGATCAAACGTAGACCGGAGTAGGAGAGGGTAGAAAAAGATGCATGACGCATACCAGGAGGTAAAGAAATGGCGTATCTAACACGAGTAGTACACGGCAAATGAAGAAGTGAGTTACGAATGGCGAGCAATGAGGAATGAAGAGCGAATGAATGGAATAGATAGTGTGAAAAAGCTTGGAAGAACAACCGAGAAACAAGGGCTGGGACACAGGCTGGGTGATGGGCAAGGGCATAGCAGCGGTCGGAGTAAATGAAAGGAAAGCGATCCATGAAACGGGCGAATCAGTGAGTAAAGGAGAGCCGGGACAAAGCGACGCGGGCCAAAGATGAACAGAACGTGGAAATAAAATTACCGGAAGCTGAGGAATAAACTGGTTGATCGAACTGAGAGGACACGAGACAGGGTAGAAAGTACACTGAATAACAAGGCCGGCTGTGACCATGGAGCAAGGAGGGAGGAAATTAAAGCGCCAGGTTGACGGAGGCGAAAAGCGATCGCAAAGTAAGTAAGAAATCCGGCAGAAAAGAAAAAAGAGGGAGGACCATGTAAACGAGTCGGAAAGAGCGATGTGGTGATTGATTGGTCTAATTTACACAAAGAGGACCGGAGCGTGAAAATAGCAAATGGGACAAACAAAGGGGATGGAGACTTGAGCAAGAAAGAAAGAAGAAAGATCCACCAAGAAGCAGACCGAACACTTAAGAGAGCGTTCATCAAGGAAAGTGTGGAACCGGGGAAGGAATCGAAACGGACCAGAAAACAAGCAAGGAACGAGGCAGATAGCGAGCGCAATAAAAAATAATTTAAAGAGAGAAAGTTAAAAATCATTATGGATACAAACAAATTTGACCCTAACGTTTGCGCGGAAAGGATAAAAATCTCAATAAGCGGTGCGCGGGAATACTTCCCCTAAATGACCGCCATAAACAAAGCAGATAGCGAGCGCAATGACGAGAATCAAATAAACGCACGTTGAAGTCACCACCACGAGTACCGATGAGGTACATATAAAGGGCAAAGAGAAAGGAAACGGACAAGCGCAGGCGTAGGCCCACTTCCTGAAATGGACGCTGAAACGAGATGGAAAAGGAAGAATGAAGCAGGAAAGGCAGGTGAACAGCAACGAGCACAGACGAAAATGTACTGCATCTATCCCAGCCCGAACACCATGCTTTTACACTATTGATGACTCCAGATACGGTATCGATTCAGAGTCCTTGGAACGTTTCAAGCTTGTCGCTGGCAGCGCTCTTCGTTGGTCGTCGTTGTTCGGAACAAAGTCATTCAGGAGGTTCGTATTCGGGTAAAGTTGACCCACACGTGATGCGTTTTCAGGGTTCCGGATTCGGCAGCGAAAGACGCGTCGCAAACGCGTCGAGTACCTAAAGCTGAGCGCTAAATTACCGACGCCCATGCCCCAACATATTCACACCTATTCGTGCTTCCTAATTTTTTCTGCAGCCCATGCAAAGCCCATGTCACCCTTTCGATACATGCTTTCAAATTAGGGCCCTCCTTCTCTCTCGTCTCCTCCGCTCATTTCTCGGTTAACTCTTTGAATATCCGCGGCCTTCAAACTCTAGTTTGTGCTCGGGTTAAACTTGTACATGCAGCGTACTATTTAACTTGATTTTTGAATAATCGAGAGTCTTGAGGGAATATATGGAGCCACTCACCTAGTCACCACCAAAAAGTGACAAAGTTTATGGTGCCGGCAAAATTTCCCCTTTTTCTTATTCCTTTAGAGAAAACACTCCATTTGACAAGGGGAACAAATCTGCTAGACCGTTTTTTGATTGGTCAAAAACTGACGGAGTTATAAAATTCGGTGTCACCAAATTGGCCAGATAAGATAAGATAGTCCATATATAGTAATTTAGACTATTTATAGTGACACTTATTACTTAATCACATTGCCTCTTCGACTCTTTTTTGGCTGTTTCTGCCTTCTCCCTCACCTTTTGTGCGTTTCTCTGTTCTGTCCTCTTGGAATTTCCAGTGTAACCAAGATGTGGATTGTTTTCGGCCTTCTTCCAGTCCATTTTTGTGGAATTTTCGCCCGTAATCAACTCAATTGCATTCACGGTTGGATTCTCTTTCACCGCCGTGACGATGTGCTTGGCTATTTGAGGCTGCTCGTGCTCATATGCCACCTTCAAACTCCTCAATAATGCATTGTCCTTAAACTCCTCTATTTATTTGTCACTTGAATCGACGGGCCATGATTATTGGTGGACTTGGTTAGCAATTTTCCTCCCTAATGTCTCTGTACATATACCCCAAATTTTGCTAGACTACTTTTGTACGAATAAAACATAAATTTGATTGACCGAACCTTGTTGGTGCTTGAAAATTTTTCCTGCACCCTCTGGCACAGTGGGGTTAGGGGTAGTCAATTTGTATCCTGACCGATTTGGCCGCTGTCATTTTTAGGTGGTGACTAGGTGAGTGGCTCCATAGATGTGTAAAGACTAGAGGTGGGGTTGAACGTGTACGGGTATGCATATATACATGTGTATCGCAGGAGGGTTGGCAGGGGAAAATGCATCGATGAATGCATGTACGAGACGTTGAGGAGTGTTTTTTAAGGCGGATGAGATTGTGGGCGGCCGAGAGCCTGAATTAGTGGATTCGAGTGAATATGTTGAAGAGGGAGGACAAAAATGGACAGGGACAGGAAATGGATGAATACATGGGGGTCGTGGAAGGGGGTCATGGAATGCGATTGACGATGGCGATGGCATTGACAGTGATGTGGGGCAGGGCGTAATCTATTTTGACATGGAGGCAGAGGGGTGTGTGATGTCGGGTTGAAACAAGGATGCTGCGTAGAGCGTATGTGTGAACGTGGAGCGAGCGGGAATGAAATGAGAGAAGTGAGTATGTCGCTAAAGAAACCAGACAACGTTGAACGTTGAACGTTGAACGTTAAAGCGCTGTAGGGCATGAGGATGATGAGTGGATGCCCGCGGTGTATTCATAGGCAGACGGAAGTCTAACGTTGGACAAAATAAACAGGGGTCAAAGAGAGGTCACAGAACCTGCTCTGCCGAAGCCGGCTCACAACAAACGCATCACGCGCCCATCAACTTTACTCGAATTCGAACCCCCTGAATGGGTTTCGTTGTGAACGATGGCGACCAACGACCAGAGCCGCCAGCAAGCTGCTCGAATCATTCTGGAATTATCGATGGTGGTGTCAAGCTCGTCATTGCCCCCCTTTCAGGGCCCAGACTTTCCTTAACGAACGTTAGAACCCTGCCTTTGGTCCAGATTCCAAGTTGGTGGATAATCGACGACACTTGGTGGATAATGAAGAAAGCTAGTAGATAATGAAAAAAGTTGGTGGATAATGAGAAAATTTGGCGGATAATGTAAAAAGTTGGTGGATAATCGACACGAGTTGGTAGATAATCGTACCGACTTGGTGGATAATGCACCGAAGTTGGTTAAAAATTCACGTTAGGTTTTTGTACGACCCGGCACTCATAATCATTCGCCCTGCAGCTCTTTATTCCTTTCATGCCGTCATCTATCCTACATCCTGGGCTTTCTTGATTTTCAAGGAATAAAGGGAAGTAAAGATGAAGAAGAGGAATGGGGATGAGTAATTAATCTGAATGATGGATGTCCGGCGTTATAGAAGGAACAAGAGCGGGAAGACTGTCGCATAAAGTAGGAGGCATACAATGGCATGTTCCAATGAAACCTCCAAGCGAGGTTGAAGCGGTGAAGGACGAGGAACGATATGCGAAGGCGAGAGTACTGTGGGGAAGGGCGTGCTCGACACTGGATGTTTTTCGACCAGCGAATACGATGGTGGATGTCCGGCTGGGTCAAATGATGGCAGAAAGAATGCGGATGGCGGGCATATCGAAAAGAGAGGATAAACAGGGACAGTGGCTGGACGGACGAATGCAGGAAGGTACGTTGATGGGGCCTGTGGATGCGGTTGAGGAGGCCGATGCCAGCTCATGGAATACTTGTACATCGAGGGACGTCCGACATTGGAGAGAGTAAACAGAGGAGAATAAAATAGGGCGTAATAGGACGTTTTCTCAATGAGCAAGGCATTGAACGGTGCGTGTGATGCGGTGCGTGTGCAGGAGGGGAGACTCTTTGAGTGCGGAGAGAGAGCCGGGGTATAGAGTACCTGGAAGAGGTTGGAAAGAGGAACTGGGGAGCGGGATGAGGTGCATGGGTGTTATCGCTTCTCGCATGATTTCTGGAGGGATGCGAGCGAGTCGGAACAGGTTGGACGTGGAAGGTTGGTTGGTTGGTTGGTTCTGGGTTTGTGGTGAAGCGAATGTGGACGTGGAAGTGGGCGACGATGGTGTCTGTGGAGAACGACGCATCATTAGCAAGCTATAATATTGTACAGGAAAAATAAGTACGTACCTAATGGGATCCATGTGTGTGCCTACGAGAGCAAAGGAGTTGAAGAGGACGATCGTGGTGATGAAAACAAAGAAGGTTGCGAATATGCGTATGCGACGACCAGAACGTAATAATGTCTCCAGATCGATGATTGATTCAGGCTGAGAAGAAGAGCAAGCAACAAAAAGGCATAGAAAAAAAAACAGGAA
Organism: Agrocybe praecox; assembly: GCA_964017145.1. Classification (NCBI taxonomy): domain Eukaryota; kingdom Fungi; phylum Basidiomycota; class Agaricomycetes; order Agaricales; family Agrocybaceae; genus Agrocybe; species Agrocybe praecox. The sequence goes on from OZ024850.1 coordinate 261,255, forward strand.
GGATTGGAGCACACTTGAATGGAACGTTCATTCAGAAAAGCGTCAAAGCGCGGAAAAGATGAGCAGAAAATAAACAAGGCAGCTAGCGAATGTTACAAGGATCCTAACAAGAGACAAAAGAGAGAAAACCGATACAAGTCAACAGCAAATAGCGTAAAAGAACACATACAGGTTAATAAATACACGCAACCTGTATTTATTAACCTGTTTCTCGGAGAAACAGGTATCGGCGCCTGCCTTATGAGTGGCTTTGTTCCGAGCGACGACGATCAACAAAGAGCCAGCAACAAGCTTGAAATGTCCCAAGGAGCCTGAATCGATACGTATATGTATGTCTCTATGGTTTAGAGGCTTTTGTCGAGAGGAGTCCGTCTGCGTCTGTTTTCGGTCGTCCTCTTCACTGCCGACCTCTTTCAATGATCGTTTCAACCTTCAGATTCTCGTTTTAAGGGTCACCAGTCAATCCCCTTCATGGCTCCTCGATTTCTTTCCAGACGCTTTTTTATTCCTTCTTCTCCATGACCACTTTTGTTACTTTTCGATCCCTTCAATCCCGTACCTTTTCACCCTTCTTCCTCCATGTCTATGGCTACTGTTTCCTTTGTTATCCATTGAATCATGTTCTCTAACCCCTTTTCGTGCCCACCCACCTCGATCAATTAGTTCTTCCCTCGCTTTCGATTCATTTAACCTGGCGGCAGATGTCATTTTCATGCTCTAACTTTTTACACTTTTTGTTCACGTCGATCTTTCTGACTCTCCTCTGCTCACTAAATCAACTGTCTCGTGTCTCGTTTTCCTTTTCTCTGTTCTTCTGCTATCCCTTTGTTTATTGCTCACTGTTCCTAATTCATTTTGGTCCCTGCCCAATTGTCAAGTCATTTTGCTTCCTGGGGCACTTTGCTTTCTTTCTCGTTCCATTTGCCATTATCTATTTCGGTCTTTCTGTGTCATTTATTTCTTGGGTGCGTTTCTTCACCCGCCTAGTACATGGGTACTGTCTTCTGTCTTCTGTTCATCGTTCCTTGAGCCTCCTCGCCACTCCGCTCCTTTCCTCGTCATTTTACATATCAATATATGGGCCCTTGTTTAGGTTCTTTCTTCATCGAGCTTTGTGGTTTTAGTTACGTCTATTTATGATGTGTATCTGTCTCTTCCTCTCGCTTAATGTCGTCTTACATTTTTGTCAAATTTACTTCTCTCCTTTCGACTTCCAGGCTCCTTTGTGTATTCAATCACAACTTCCATTTTGAACTAAACATGGACATGCCGCTTCATAGACGCTGGAGAGTAACAGCGTCAGAATATATGGTCATGGATGATTAGTTTTAAGTCTTTTTTATGGTACTGCAACGACTTTAATTCATCGTAGTCCACAATATAGTAACCTAGTACCATCCTTCCATATTTCATCCACGTGTGAATTTACTATGGTCCGCCAGATATCAGCGTCTAAAAACCCATTAAATCACCCACACGACCATACAAAGGACGTATTTAGCGAATCGTTCCTGTTATGGGCTTTATTTGCCTCGACGCTCCCAATTGCCGAAGCCGGCTCAGGAATACCGCATCACGTGGGGGTCAATTTTACCCGAATTCGAACACCCTGAATGGTTTTGTTCCGAACGACGAGCAACGAGCATGCAGCGCGGCCCCGAACGAGCTTGAAACGTCCCAAGGACTCTGAATTATCGATTGAAGCTTGGGTCAGACTTCCTTCCCCTACGCTCGCCTGTTTTAATTCGTCCGCTGTTTGGTTTCCTTTCTTCTATTTTCGATTGCGCTTTGGTGTGGCCTTGTTGCGTCCGCTTTCCTTTACGCTATTACCTTTTTCGGGGTTTTTTTTGTCTCCATCTCTTGTTATGCGTATTCTTATAATGTTCTGTCCTCCAGTTTGTTTTCTGCTCATCCTTTTAGCCGTTTGACACTGCTTCCTTGCTTGACCATTTGTTCCTGACTCCCTTTACTTTTGCTTGCCCCTCTTCTCAGCCTGCTTCGGTTCCTTCAATCTGGCACTGTTATTACGTTCTACGCGTACTCGCAATCTTCTGCGTTTGTCACAGCCGCCGCCGTCACCATCGTAAGCAGATATCACTCGCCTTTCACTGCACACACACAGACCATTCCATTCGTTATTGGATCCCATCACGTACGCGCTGCCTGCATGCATACATGATATTCTGGCTCGCTGGACACACGTCGTGCTCCACACAGACAACATCGTCGTTCGCTTCTACGTCCACATTCACTCCACCACCACAATAAAACCAACCAACCACACTCATTCCACGTCTAACATGATCTTCTCCCTCCCATCCCTCCCCGGCTCCCTCTTCCCCAACTTCCCCTCCGCCCACAAAGATCCCACACACACCGCATCACGCACCTCGTGCAGGTGCTCGACGTGCCGTGGCTGCCCCTCTCGTATAAGGACGAGCACAAGTGCTACAAGATCCCGGTGTGGGACGAGGACAGCATCGATCTGAAGCCCTTCCTTGAGGGTGTGCGTACTTGGATTTGGGGCGTGTTTAAGGAGGGAGGGAATTTGTTGGTTCATTGTCAGCAGGTGTGAGTGGGCCTTTTTTCTTTCGTACTTTCCTTATGAACTGACTCAACATCCATTTCCCTCCCTCTTTTTAGGGCATTACAATTTACGCCTCTGCCTCGTCGTACATCCTTAAACTCCGCGCGTGCATCAAGCCGAACATGGGCTTCGTGCGAACGCTGCAGGAGTGGGAAGGGGTTATCGCGAATGGGGCGCTGGGGGAGGAGGAGGCAGAGGCAGACCAAGGGTAGGCCCGAGGAAGTTCACGACGTGAGGCTCTACTCCAATGAATCCCTTCCCTTCCCATCGTAGTACTGGCCCGCTCGCTCGCCACCGATCGGTCATTAAACCCCAGCCTGTTGACTATTCCTTATTCATTAATCGTTATTCTTATTGGACTTTGTTTTGTATGTCATGTCGTACGTGTGTTATTTAATGATCCTGATGAAGGAGGCTACGTTGTATGCGTATATTTATCGTATTTTTCCCTATCCACTTTCCCTTACCCATTCTCTTTTACCCCCGCGTCCGTGGTTCATAGAATGATCACACCTTATTTGTGGATTTTCGTCTTCGAGTGACGTGGATACGATCGCGATTAAGGAACAGACAGACGGAAGCTAGAGGGTTGAGGGTAACAGAAAGCAGAGACCGGGGAAGCACGTGCTATGGTACCAAGGATGGGCGGCTGCTGCTGCACAACGACGATTTGAATTTATTGAGAGGAGCTAAAAGGAAAGAAGAGCAAGTGAATAAACAAGCAAGAAATCGACGGAGAAACTCGAGCGGATACCAGCTCTAAGTTTGTGGGCTTTCTCGAAAGGAATTCGCGGGGTCGAGCAAGGAGAAAAGAGACAATGAGGGAGGAGATGTAATGCAAGGAAAAAAGCGGAATGCAGTCATGGTGGAATCGCAGTGTAAACGTCGGGACAAGTGTATTTGATCCGTACATTTCGAGTGCACATCCATCGCGATCTTGGCGGTGATGGTCGTATAATCAAAGTTCGCACAGCGGTAGTGCAGAAGAAAGAGGAGAGGAACAAACCTAAGGCAATGAGCATGAGCAAAAAGTAATCCACAAGCAAGTGCGAAATTCAGCAGAACGAGAAGGAAAACGACGTACGAACGCAGACCCTGACTGAGCCTTTCGAGCTTTCAAATTTCGACGCTGGCGTGCGTTTCAGAACAATCTCCTAGAGAGCGTCTTGTTGAACGATCAGGTCTGTTTCCCCCACACCGTTCCGAGCCGTCGTGCGGGTACTGCTGCCGGTGTCGGTCGCAGTCGTTGACGAGTGGTTTCAGGGTGTTTAAATTTGGATAAATATGGCACACACGTGTTGATCCGTGTGGCTAATTGTGTCGAGTCTTCCCCAGAAGGCACTGTCAGCGTCGACGAGAAGCGAAGCGACTCTTCCTGCATCTGAACCATGACTACCCCTAACAACGAAGCACCCTTGAGGCTCCTTGCGCTAGGTAGGATAGCTCGTTTCGATTGATGATGGATTGTACTAAGTAGGACGTCTCAATAGATGGCGGCGGAATACGTGGGCTTTCCGAGCTCCTGATCCTAAAGGAGATCATGCATAAGCTGAAGTTTGAGGAGAACGCGCATCGAGCAAGGAATGGTTTGGAGAGTCTCAAAGACGTACCAAAGCCGTGTGAATATTTTGATATAATCGGTGGGACTAGTACAGGAGGGTGCGTCGTAATACGTTGACAGCATCTAGAGACTTGCACTAACGCGACACACAAACATCATAGGATTATCGCGTTGATGCTCGGGCGCCTTCGCATGGATATTGACGAGGCAATCGCCCAGTACGATACACTGGTTAAAAGTGTTTTCTCCCAGACGAAGATGGTTGGAGATGGAGTGTTCAAGGCAACTGCCCTCGAGAGCGCAATAAAGGCTATGGTGCATGCGGCGACTAATGATGCCAATGCTTCGTTGGTGGAACGCAACGAATCTGGGATATGTCGAACGTGCGTTGCCTAATTCAACCTTGAGTATATTTTAAACTGAGTTGTGCATGTCATAGCTTTGTGTGTGCTCGGAATGCGACCAACATGGATATTCCGGTACTCTTCAGATCCTATGAGTCTCCTCGTGAGACTTCTTTGACCTGCACAATCTGGGAAGCTGCTCGGGCAACATCTGCTACCCCTACTGTCTTCAAGCGGATTGAGATTGGACGGAAACAAGCATATGTTGATGGTGGGATGGGTCACAACAACCCTTGTCTCCTGGTCTTCAATGAGGCCAACTCTCTTTTTCCAAAACGTCCTTTGCAGTGCTTGGTGAGCATTGGCACTGGCCTCCCTGCTGTCATCCAGATTCAGAGACATGGATTCTCAGGAAGAATGATCCCACAGAATGTAATTGACATGCTGAGGTCTATGGCTATGGACTGTGAGCAAACACACCAGGACCTTTTGCATCGCTTTGCAAACATACCAGATACTTATTTTCGTTTCAATGTTGATCAAGGCCTGCAAAGCAGAGAGCTGTCTGAATGGGAAAGCCTTAGCATCATCCAAGCTCATACAACCCAGTATATGAAAAAGCAGGAGACTAAAAACAAATTGTCAAATGTGGTTTCTGTGCTTAGGTCTCAAAGAGCACAACCCACTGTTGAGCAATTAGGTATAGTGCATTTTCTTTATATTTTTGAATTTTATTTTATTTCTTAAATGCAGCTGCTCCAAGAGCTGCCTTGCCAAACACACAAGCTCAGGCTCCAAACATTAGAATAAAGGCTTGTCCTTCTTCACTACCATCTTTTACAGGAAGAAGAGATATTTTAGACCAAATCACAAAATTCTTCAAGAATCCCAGTATTGGACAGCATATTGTTGTTTTGGAAGGCCTTAGTGACTCTGGAAAGAGCCAGGTTGCCTTTCAGTTTGTAAAGGCATCAAATCTGTATGGTTTTAGTTTGCTTATATTGTGTTTATTCTGATTTCATTTTTACTTTACATTGTAGCTTTTCTGAGGTGTTTTATATTGATGGAAGCAATGAGGCTACTCTCAAAGCAGAACTGGAATCTCTTGTCCCAGAAGGTCTAGAATTGTCTGCTGAACAAATTCCCAAATGGCTTGCACGCCACCATATGTTGTATCGTACTTATAAAATATATGTAAACAAGCGCATAAGCACCTTGTAAGGTAGGTATTACCCAATGTCTTATGTCTTATAAGCTCTATGTCTGTCAAGGTGGATGTGCATCAGCCCAAATAGAAACTTTGCTCCACTGTCCTCTTAAAGCACTCTTTTTATCTCTTGTTCACTTACAATCCCACTTATGTTGGGTAGTACCATTTACAGCTATTGTTTGCTCACAATCTTGCCATGTTGCAATTGCTCATTAAGCACACTCTTTATTTTTAGAAATATATTTTTATTCTATTTCTATTTTTTACAGTTGTGGGTCCACATAGTATAGCTACATAGTATAGTACTATATGTACAAGTGGGTACCTACACTGCACTGTAGTAGGGTGGGCTGCTGGTGCAGGATAGGGTTTGGATAGAATATAAATGCTTGCAGGTGGAGGGCATAGTGGGGATACAGGCATGAATTGCTTGCAGGTAGGGGGTTGGGGTTGTGGTATTGATTCTTCACAGGTAGCAGGCTTAAAATGGTTGCAGGATTGGGACATGGATTGGTTGTTGGGGGTGGGTTGATAATGATGGGGTTGTCAGAAAGGGAACAAATTTGACTGAACATATACTGCATTGCACTCAGGTGGGATAGTTCAGTGGTATCAATGGGCAGACAGTCAGGAACAGATGGCAGGCAGGTAAGTGGGAATCAGCGGGTAGGGGTGAATTGAGGTGCAGGCAAGTAAGCAGTGTTAGCAGGTGGATGCGGATAGGCACTTTCCAGGTTTAATTAACTGCACAGTGACAGGTTTTTTTTTGTCTGTACAATGTCAGGAGTGTTTACTTGCACGTTTGTGGGTTTGATTAACTGCACAGTGGTGGGTTTTTTTTCTTGTTAAATGTTGGGATTGTTCACCTGCACACCTGTGGGTTCTATTAACTACACAGTGGCAGGAGTTCCCACAGATGGTTAAATATAGTTAAGGCTCTCCCAGCCCCCAGCATATTTAAACTTTCCGATAAGTGTAAAGAATGCTCCTTAAGAAGCCTTCAGGAGCCTTGGACTGCCTCAAAGTGCCTCAAAGTGCCTCATGATGTCTTATATAATCTATAGAGGCTTGCAATGCCTTAACACACTTAAAGCATTTTCAGTTACTGGTAAATTGAATTGGTGATAATTATTTAATACAATGTCTGGTATATGAGTGCCGGATCGTACAAAAATCAAATGTAGATTTACAACCAACTTTGGTGTATTATCCACCAAGTCGGTCGCATTATCCACCAACTTGGGTCAGTTATCCACCAACTTGGTCAATTATCCACTTCAATTTAGCATTGTCCACCAACTTTATGTATTATCCAACAACTTTATGTATTATCCACCAAGTGTCGTCCGTTATCCACCAACTCAACATTTATTATCTACCAAGTCCGGTGATTTAATTTTTCGTCATGCCATCCCTGCCGGGCTCGTTCGATGGCCGTTATGATCCCTAAATCAGCCGTTCGGCACCTGACACGCATCAATAAGTGATACATGGCATTGAATATATCGATAGGCAGGCATTGAAAAGATCCCCGAGCTCTAATCAAAACATTTTTGATTTGATGCGCGGCGGCATTCCTTTGCCGATTATTGGTAAGCCGACGATTGTACTTCTTATTTCTGAGCGTATATGTACTATTGATGTACTATATACCCTCAAGTATGTATGGAATATATTTGATGTGCATGTATAAGGCTCCTATCCACTAGTTACATATGAATACCATGGAGACACTAAATGCACGCCGGATCGCTTATTCTGCGCGCTGATGAACCATGGGAACGCGGTATGCGCGCAACGCGCACATCAGCCGCTCGTTGCTGAATCTACTCGTAGCGCTTCTCAAATCAACCAGTATTATTTGAAACTCTGTATATATGTATATTATTATGCAATAAAGGTATTCCGCCAAAAAAAACCGACACCAGGTCCTCCTGAGAGCTGGTGAACCGTGGGAACAGCAGAGAACAGTTGAATGAATTTTCAGGTCTCAAGAGGATCTGGCGTCGGTTTTTTGTTTCGAAATACCATTATTGCATAATAATATACATATATACGGAGTAATGAGTAATACTGGTTTATTGAGGAGGTGCTATGAGTAGATTCAGCTGATGCACGCATTGGGCGCATATCGCGTTCCCACGGTTCGTCAGTGCACAGAATAAGTGATATGATGCGCATTCGGTGTCTCCCATGTTGTACTGATATGTAACTAGCACCGTACAGCTTAATAAAACGAGTGTATTAAAGTCCAGATAGGCAATATGATGCAGCTAGTGTATGTAGAAAATGAATAACGACACAGTTAGAATGGTAGAATGGCTGAGTAATACTAGACATTGATCTAAGTAAAGTTGACTGCTGCTTTATTAAGGAAGTCCTCATTCTGTATGTCAGTAATGACTTGTCTGACCGCTTTCTCTTCTTTTTCCAGTCCCGGGCACGATGTCTTCATCCAATCCAACACAAATTCCTTGCATGCAGAGTGCATACCCTTGTGTTCCATAGCCCAGAGCGCACCAATACATCCTGACAAGGGAAAATAAGAAACGGAATGGAAAAGCCTCCTGACGACTATCTCCTTGATCCATTGTTCGGACCATACGGACTTGCAGATACTGGGATTGGAGCAGTGTGGTGCGTTGTCAAGGTTGTTAGGGTATGGAGTGACAGATCCAAGCTGGCGGCGTAGTTTGTCGATGGTCTCCTTCCCATTGACGAGGCGGACAAAGGTGTCATGGCCCATGTGACTGATGTCTTCGGATGTGATGCAGGCGAAAGAGGAAAGAAGGAGTGCTCGGACAGCGGCCGGAATCCACTCTGGAACACCATAGCGACGAGCCAAATAAATCTTGTGGGCAGGGCCAATCAGCAATTCTTCCAAAGCCTTCACGGCAAACTTGAAGCCAGCAGTAATCTCCCACATGTGGGTCATGTGGAGGACATCGAGGTAACCTTGAGTCCCAGTTATTTCCGGAGTTTCCCAGGATCTGTAAAGATATGTGAGTAAATCAAATTCGCATTCAATCAAGAATACTTACTGATGATTTAACCAAAGCATGAAATTAGAAAATGTCCCCTTTGTAACACCGTTAATGACGATTGGATTCTGGGGTGTTCCCTCCCGCGGCCCACCCAGGAAGTTATTGTCCATGTTGAACAGCATGTCACGCAAAAACTCTGAGTGCATAGCAAGCCGCGCAGAATCCGCTTTGAACCCTTGGCCTTCAACCTGTTGGCATACGCAACATAAAACTGGCATGAGTATTTATAGACCGTGAGAAATCGTAGATTGACATACCGAAAAAGCAACCATATACACATCCTTGTTGAATTCGGGATGATAAATGGTTTGGGACTGAGGCATCTCGATAACACCGTCCACACACAGAGCTTGGGAGTTGTAGCTGGAAGTCATTTGAAGAATAGATGTAAGAAGTTCGAGTCGATGATTTTGAAGACCGGCACACGTAGACTATTTATACTCAGCCTCAGACTCTTATGCATTTAAATAAATAAAATTACACGAGCAACATATTGTGTGAAGTACTAGTCAGAGTATTAAAAACAGCTAGCAAACAAGAATCCAAAGAAGTACCGTCTCAATACCATGCCCCTCCCATCCCTTCCAGAGACGCAGATACCATGGTCGCCTAATATTCGTAATGCATTCCGTGATCTAAACGAGCGGTTCAGCACATGCCAAGCCTATCTACAATCAGAGAGCCTTGATAAACATCGTCTTGAGCGACATGCAAACGTGTTTATGGCAGAAGTCTTCCCATTGATATTAATCTTGGATGAATATGCTCCTGATGAGAACCTCCCACTACAGTGGCTGGAAGATGTCAGTAATCATTGTCTCGAGGTCTTCTATCTCTTAGATGAAAATTTGAATGCATTACATGGAGAGTAAGTATTATACATGCAATTTCCGCCAAGTAATTGAGAACCTGTTATACTCTACAGAACCGAGTCAAATGTAATTCAACACCAGCCTATCTCCTTGACTAAAACAGCAAGGACCGGGCGCCCAAAAAAGGAGATTGATCCTGACGTCCTAAGAGATGCGTTATCAGCAAATCGCCGGATATCATTGACAGCATTAGGGAAGCTTCTTGGGGTCCATAGGCACACTGTACGAGCCAGGATGAATGAGCTCGGAATTACTTCCACATCATTTGACCCAATATCCGATGATGAGCTTGACAACATCATTCGAAAATATCGGAACAACCATCCGGATGCTGGAAGGGGATACACTATGGGACACATACGGGCGAAGTATGGCATTCGCGTTCAACGAGACAGGGTTGTCCAGTCTATGAATAGAGTTGATGGGCTTGGACAGTATATGCGTCAGCGCATTATCCAAAAGAAGAAATGTCAGGTCTATGGCGTACCCCGCCCCAATGCACTGTGGCATATTGATGGCCACCATAAGCTTATTCAATGGGGCATTGTAATCCATGGCATCGCAGATGGTTACTCTCGCAAGGTATGTGATTACGTGTCAAGGATTAACTATACTACAGATATGAAATGACTGTTTTTAGGTTACAGGATTACGGGCCAACAATAACAATACTGCGGATACGGTTCTCCAAATGTTTCTCAAGGCTATTGAGCGTCATGGCATCCCTTCGAGGGTTCGAGGCGATCAGGGTGGGGAAAATCGTGATGTATCGATTTTGATGGTTCTGCTACGTGGAATTAATCGGGCCAGCTTTATGTGGGGATCTTCGGTTTTCAACACACGTATAGAGCGACTCTGGGTTGAGGTTGGCAAGAGATTCATACGGGCATGGCGTGCTTTCTTTCAACGCCTCGAAAGAATTCATTTAATGGACCGCAAGAATCATTCACACAGATGGCTACTGCATTATCTTTTTCTGAAAGAAATTAATCTTGACTGTGATTCCTTTTGCGAAGAATGGAACGTGCATCCAATTTCGGGAGCGGGTGGAAATTATTCACCCAATGTACGTGTCTCATGAATTAGAAGGACACATTAGCGAACATTGACTTTTAATACCCAGGACCTTTCTTTCATGGGATCATTAGCGAACGGATCCTATACTGATGACTGTTCAGAAATGACAGCTCAGGAAATTAATGAGTTCTACGGCTATCACGAGGACGGCAATCCAATCGACACAGACAGTGATAGCGATAGCGATGGAACGAACAGCGACATGGAAGAAATCATGGAAGAAATAGATGTCGACACATCTGACCACAGTGGAAACAACTCAGAAACTAACAGTCCAGAGGTTCTACATGGGGACGAAATGCTGGTAGACTCGGCTAGCGAGGATGATGAAATGAACGACATGTGTAGCAGTGTGTCTTCACAGAATACCAGATCCGACAGCGAACCATTTGATGTCGCAAATGTACGTCATCATATCATCATCCTATTATCTGTGGATAACCTTTTGCGTAGATCATTGATTCAAATATCCGTCACGATCCTGTTCAAGTTCCTGCCGGAACAATACCACTTGATTCTCAGCAACTCATACTGTTTGAAAAGGCCCTGAACCTTCTTCGGGACAGCAACGAGCTTCCCGATGGCTACGGAATCCTCCCAGCTGAGTGGGATGTGTCTGGGTACCCAACAACCGAAGTAATTACCGTTGGATTGCAGAAGAATTCATTTCCAATTTCTTTACCTGATGATAAATGGCGACCTCGAGCAGAGGATTGGGTACGTGGTATCTACATTATGAATAGTATACTACATCCATAGCATAGAGAAATATGTACTTAAGATGTAAGCACAATATATAACCCAATCATTCCTCTCTTTTTTCTTTAAAGTTATTATCATGGCACCTGGACAAAACTTGGGAAAACGACGTGCTCGAAGTCCCACAATGTCGATCAGTGATGGTTCCAGTGATCATGAGAATAACCAATCTCCATCTCCTTTGCCCCCTCCTCCCAGAAAGCGCCTTCGCTCTGCCACTACTGCAAATTCTGGCGGGAGCGCATCAGGTTCATCGTCTCTACCTTCTTCTCGTAGTGGTACCAAGATCTCTGGGCTAGCTGCTGTTCGTTCTCTGCTCAACTCAGCGTCTGGAGAAGCTTTGCGCACTAACTACTGACAGAATCATGCATGAGTTCCTGGTAGTTGCCCAATTAAGGTGATGCATCCACAGCGGAAATGGCCACAAGGCCCAAAGTCATGTATCAGGGTGACTGACAGTGACTAGAGAGCTGTAGTCATGTGAAAATCATGTGATCTGGTGCACAGCCACCAAAAATCAAAGTTGTAGAGAAAATTTCAAAAGCTATGCTAAATATTTTTTATTACATAATCATCAACAGTTCAGCCACAAAACACAAAATATCCACAGAAAGCCGGATACAAATCAAAATAAAAGATTGAAATATTTATAGCAAACTAAAAATAAATTCTAAAATCATCAAAAAATGTGTGCTATACCATTTTAGGCTTGAACTAATCAAATATGTAAAGTGTTCTAAAAATAGATCGAGCTAAAAATAGACTTATCTTTTATCTAGTCTTATCTCAGTCCCATCTATCATCCATCAAAGGCCTTTATCTCAAAATCTCAAAGTCCAAAGTCCTCTTGCCTTATTGGGTTGTTTGGATGTGACATCACTCAAAGGCCTTGTTTGTTTTGTACCATGCCTGCCCCTGCCTGCTGACATCATTATTTATTATTTGTTTGTATTTGAGGCCATATAAACATATGAGTGGAGCCCAAACATGTAAATAGAGGCAAGCAAAAAGTCATGTGCATAGATTTTGATCCCATCAAATATAAACACATGATTATCACATGATAAGTCACAAACAGTCACAATAAGCCAGCCAGAGGGCTTGATACATGAATTTGGGCCACTAGGCCAAGGCCACTGTGGATGCATCACCTTAATTGGGCAATTACCAGAACTTGATGCATAAATCTGTCCGCACTGGCTGCTTTGTGTGGCCTAAAGGGTAAATCCAAGGCTTCCACGAATGCAAAGCGTCCCAAGGCAAGAGCTGGGAGCAAGAAGACAGCTACGGTAAGTCAGTGGGATATCAACTGGAAGTCGGTCACATTCTTATAATGCATTTACATTAGGATGGCACCTTTTGTCTAGCATGCATTGTCTTCCTGACATGTGGTATCAAGACTGTATGCATATCTACTTATATTTCTTGTTGCTCGCTCATAGGCAATATTTGTTTAGGCACCTATAGCGAAGGATGATGCGCTCGGGCCTATCTACATCACCAGACAAAAGGTTTCTGTCACACCTTCCGATATTGTCCCACTTGTGCAGCATGGTCTGTGCGCTGTTGAAAAGGACGGATTCACATTCTCGAAGGACGATACATACGAAGTCTTGAACAGTCTTTTCAGTACCCACTTCGAGAACGTCTACACCTTCTTTCGAGACCACGGTCGGGACTTCAAGAGTGATCTACTTTCTGATTGGCTCGTCTGCACCAAGGCATCAGGTCATGGTTGTGGGGTCGTAGTCCTCTCTGACGATAAACACTTTCCCAACGGACAAGATATCCATACAGCCACTCAAGTTGGAAAGGCCAAGTACGATTTCAATGAAGGAATTTTATTTTTAAGTGAGTTACAAATTCAATCTTTCTGTTTATATCACCATATTTAAATGCTATAGTTACACGTGAGGCTATCCCAGCCAAGAATATTAGAAATCGCAAAATCGGCGGCTCTCAAAGGATTTATGAGATCGAAGCTAACATTGACCAGAGCGACTCGGATGTGGAGATTCTGGAATCAATTCTGGAATCCGAAGACGAAGTTCAAACCCTCTCTGACACGGACGCAGCTCGCCCCGGACCCTCAAACCTCAATGCTGGTACGGCATTGTCAAGAGTTTTGCGATCAGCATCGAGTCGCTCCACTACTACCACATCCTCGGCTGAGCTTAATATTGAATGCAGTGCTCGGGAGGTCCCTGGTAAGCGAACAAGATAATTATTCATTATTATTTCTCTGATTCGATGTGATACATCATTTACAGAGAGCCAAACTGACGAATCAAATGGTATCGAGTCCCGGCACACTTCTGTAGCCTCTGTTGAAGAGGTTATGCGGTATGTCTGCAGTGTGACAACTGTGGACGCCAATGAAGACCCCTGGAATAACTCTGATATCTAGATTTTGCCAGCTACGTATCCCTCAGCCTTCCCAAGTAATGTTTTGATATCACACTCTGCCTAGCCTTGTTAATTTCAGTCTCATCGAGCTTCCCGTCATTATTACGTTACATTCTATACCTATTTACACAACTAGTCACTCGTTTAACATACCTACTACTCTTTACACCCATTATTTACCTCAATAATACACCCGTTTAATGTATGCATGGCTTACTTAAGTTCATGCCGCATACCTGGCATTAGTGCCGTGTATATGTAACAAGTGCCGAACGGCTTATTTAGGGATCATAACGGCCATCGAATGATCCCGGCAGGGACGGCATGACGAAAAATTAAATCACTGGACTTGGTGGATAATAAATGCTTCGTTGGTGGATAACGGACGACACTTGGTGGATAATACATAAAGTTGGTGGATAATGCTAAATTGAAGTGGATAATTGACCAAGTTGCTGGATAATTGACGTCAGTTGGTGGATAATGTGACCGACTTGGTGGATAATACACCAAAGTTGGTTATAAATCTACATTTGATTTTTGTACGATCCGGCACTCATACTGGTATGCATATGCACTTTGCCAATTGTTAAGAAGAAAGGTACATGCAGTATCCAACAAATTTTGAAATGTAAGATTGATTTTCAATGGATTGAACAATTTATCAGAATATTTGGGAATTAGCATGCAGCCCTGGCACATTGAGGTAAGAGGAGTTATTGTGCTTGATGGTTTCTCAAGCTGTTGATAAGCATGAATTCCAAACACAGGAAAAATATACTCACTTTGAATACCCATATTATCAGCCTTTCCATTGACATTAACAACAACCATATCCATGCACTCAACAGTGTTTATGAAAGATCTAGGAATAGCTTTGATAGTATTATTTTCCTCTATGTCCTGGAAGTTATAATCATTGACAAGGCTATTGGGATGAAATTTAAACTGTGTATAACAGTCAAGATGTTGGAAGGGAAGGACATATAGCTGGGTGACTGCATTTGGTATGCAGGAATTTTTAGCAAGATGTTTGTTAAGATATTCTTTTAAATGATAAGAGAATAATGGTGCCTTATAGTCTTGTTCTATCCTTGTAATAAGAAACCCAGGAGATGGTGCATATTTGGCAATTTTAATGATTGGCCACTGGTTCAATAGAGTTGGAGGTTTTTCTGCTGGGTCAACCGACTCAAGATAATTATCAAACATGGATATTTTCTCTTTCATGAAAGCCAGTCGATCATTTGAGAGAATTTGTCTCTTTGATTAGATGCTCTCCATGCTTCCTTGAAAAAATCAACATGAAATCTTTCAAATGCCTCAGTGTTATAGTTGTCTGTTGTCCCAAAATGCTGGATAGACTCATTGTAATGGAGTAGAGAGTGAAATTTAGGGATTTTAAGGTCCAGACAGATGCCAGTTTTGATGAAAAAGTCTTTGTATTGCCGGAATTGACTGAGTGCATCCTGCAGATAGCCCAAAGTAGTGTTGTATTGTGCAAGGTAAATGAAGTCTCGTAACACTGGGTGCACAGCTGAATATTGCACACCCTTATATCTGACATTTATTTATCTTCCTCCACACCTTGTTCGTCAACACCAATGTGAGATTCCTCCGGTTCTGGTGCTTGTATCAGGGTTTGGAAGAAAGGCTGACACTACTGCTGCACTCCTGGTGTATTGTTTATACAAGCTTTTTCACCTAAGTAATAGATATAGATACAGATTAGTAAAAGTCCTGAAAGTTATAATTGATTGGTAAGACTGACCATATCGTAGAAATCAGCCGCGACCTCGTCTTTATCACCTCCAGTCCACGAGATGATCAAAAGCGAAGGAATAACATCTTATTCTTCTTCTCGAATGACGTGCATTATTTTGCGTGTATTTGTCTAGGTGCGAGGTAGAGACAGGATGATTGCACTTGGGATGCATACACGCATGTACTATACAGTAAGATGGGAGAGGGAGGACAATGACATTGGATAGATCGAATAGGCAAAGGGGAAATATGGTGAATTTTATTTGGAGCAGAACAAGATTAGTACAGGAACATTCGACATAAAAGAAACAAGTGGAGGGCGATCCTGAAATGTGGGGCGTGACTGAGTCGCGTTAAGTAGGAGGAAAGGTTCCCGCGGCACGCAGGAGAAACACTAGCTAGCGGCGTTGGATCCATGTAGCGCAGAGGAATGAGGGATATCGAAAGTCGAGAGTAACATGTGAAGTTTGACAGGGTACACGGGAAAGTGGGAGCAAAAAAAAGTGACCATGGGGGCGAAGATGACGCGCAGGGGCCCATCATATATCGAATAACATGTGGATAGAACAATCGGATGGAGGTGAAATGAGGGAAGTGACTGAGTCGCGTGAGGTAAGAGACAAGAAGGCGGATGCATGCTGGAAATCAACCAGCAAGCGACGTTGGAGCTATTTAGCGCGGAGGAAGGAGGGATAACGGCAGTCAAGCGTAGCATGTAAAATTTGAAAGGGTATGCGAGAAAGTGGGAAGGATAGAAAGAATGAGCGGAGGGATAGCATAAGCCTTGACATAGTATTGGGAAGGCTGGTGGGACATGCATGTATACAGTAAAATGAGGGCGGACAGGGGCACTAGCTCGACCTTTCGATCAATGAGGCAGAAATGAGAGCCACGGGTGTTTGATTAGGATAGGAAAGAATGATAGGGAGCAGTCCGTAATACGTCAAATGACGTCCGACGTGGAGAGAAACAAGCAGGGGACGACGAATTGCGTTGAGTCGTATTCGCGTGGTGACGGTAAGGCTGCTGCATTTCTCGAAAAAAAACTAGAAAGTTATCATGGAGGCAGAGGGACGTGTGATGCCGGACTGAAAAAGAAGGGAACGTCGGAAGTAACGGAGGGTTGGGACTCCTAAGGATGGGAATAGGGATTATCATTAGCAGGCCGTGAACGTGAACGTGGAGGGAAGTCCGGGGTAGAAGGAACAAGCGAGCGGGAAGACTGTGTCGTGTAAAGTAGGAGAAAGACCACCGCATGTTCGAATGGAATCTCCAAGCGACGTTGAAGCGTTGTGAGGACGAGGAAAGATGGGCGCAGACGAGTAATGTGTGGAAGGGTGTGCGTAACATTGAGGAGCGGATTCGATGGTCGCTATGGGTGCGTGAATTAACGGATTTTTGCGTACAAGCATTCATATCGAAGAATGAAGAACGAATGGATGGATGGGTTCAGGAAGGTGTGCTGATGGGGCCTGTGGATGCGGTTGTCCTCAGGAGGGCGATGGCGGGTTATGGCATACTTGTACAATGAGGGACGTCCGACATTGGAGAGGGCGTAAAGGACGTTTTCTCAAAAAGGGTCAGGCGTACGGTGCGTATGAGTTAGGCAATTATTATGGTTGCGGAGTGGGATATGCCCTAATGCAAAGAAATATCAATATCAAACGTGTTTATCTCAAGGAGGAATAAGATACCTGCTGACAATCAATATCAAGGAAGGGCTTCAGATTGACGCTCTCCCTGGTCCCACGGGGATCTAATAGCACTTGTATCCATCCTTCTCCGAGAGGGGTAGCCACGGCGCGTCAGGCTTTTAGAGTGCGGAGAGGAAGCCGAGGTCGAGCGAGCTTGTCAAGAGAGGGCATTGGGAGGAGGGCAGGTCGATAGCGCGAAGAAGGCCCATCCCAACAAGAAAAGCTCCACCATCCAGATACCAAGCTCGGTGCTGGCGGCGCTGGTCGTCGGTCGTTCGGAACGAAACCCATTCAGGGGGTTCAAATTCGCGTAAATTCGACCCACACGTGATGCGTTTGTCGTGAGCCGGCTTCGGCAGAGAAAGACGCGTCGCAAACGCGTCTTGTATCTAAAGCTAAAGCACCGACACCCATTCCCCGAAATATTCTATCCAATTCGTCACGGTACTATAGGACTTTTATGTCTCTAAGTATATCCACACCTTTGTTCCTCCTGCTTCCCAATTGTTTTTGTACCCAATGTCCATGTTTTCTTTCTTTCTCGTAGTACATTTATTTCTATGTTCTCGTCGACTTATCCTTTCTCTCGATGTATGCTTTCATCTTCCTCATCTGACGGCCCATTTCTTTCGCCTCGTATCCTCCCCGCATTTCTCAGTTATCAATCAACCGTTCATCCTGTGCGGGTATGTGCAACTATTCTGGTCTTCCAGCCGGGCACTCCCAGGCCATAGTTCGATTTCTATCTTTCTAATATTTTGGAATTGAATTCTCTCGTATTTTTGCGCAGGTCATTTGCTCTGCATTGGGTCTTGGTACCTGACGCATCTGCTCGTTGGTCGCTTTCTTGTCTTAGTGCATGCGTTTCCTCCCTTCTCAGAGTTTCTGTCGTCATTTAATAACAATTTCACGTTTCAGAGGCTTCTCCGTTCGTTAAATTTATTTGAGCACTACTTAGTACAGTACGTTGCTTCACATTCACAATATTATTCCGTTGGCATCCCAACAGACATAAGACTGCTTTTATACCACTTTGTTAGATGATATCTTTATCCAAAGAGAAAAGGTGAAGTTACATGTGACTGTACAGTCAACCTTTTCCTGTGGAAACATGCAAAGAGATATGTTATCTTTGTCTTCAAATATTTCCGTGCCAGAAAATGGGTTCTTTATCTTTTGGGATTCAGATCCCGTTTATTCCAAATTTATTCGAAAGAAAAAGTATTGGATTTCAGGCAACATACATATATCTAATAATCCCTTTCCCAGGGAAAAAGAGGTCAGCGCCAGCGGTGTCAGATTTGACCATAATATCCTGCTCTTAATCAAAATCCATCAGCATTTTTTCGCAGATCTCCTTGAAATTATCGCGCAGATATTTTTCAGTGGCCTGGTCAGAGTCGTAATCGTCGTCGTCCAGGTGTATAGTAAAGACGACGGGAGCCATCTGTACTCCATGAATGAAATTTTTGATATTGCTTTCCGGACGGCTGCAGACGAGGAATCGAATGGGGCACGGGGAGTAGGATTCTATGAGACGCTTGATGGTCTCCAAGATATCGCGCTGGCTGGAATGGTCGACGCACTCATCCAGACCATCTATAACTATGAGACGGGGGACACTCTGGGCCTCCTTGGCATAGAACACCATTAACGGGTCCATCACAAGCGATACGAACTGCGTTCGCAAGGACTTGCTGAAAATGAGTGGATCGTAGGCGATGTAACTGGACACCGCGGTACGTATAGTGGGATGAATGCCACAGATTTGGTAGGCGAGTGTCGAAACAAGAAACTTGGAATGATTTCTCGTGCCATCGCTCGAACCGAAAAAGAAACTAGCAAGCAAAGTTCCTTCCTGCATACAACGCTCGCAGACGCTTCTCCCGATGGCGGATTTCCCAGCACCTGCTGCTCCAGTGATCCAGTTAACGCCCTTTTCGCGAGTATGTTCGTGTACTCCTGCAATCCAGTCTATAATGGCTTGTATGACCGCCACACGTGTTCCCGGATGGCACTTTGGTGGGTCGAAGATGTGACCTGAATTATGAAGGGCATTGGGCGCGACAGCTTCCAGAAGTCTTTCATATCCACCTGTATGACTCAAATACGTGATTTACTGTAAAGAAAATATTGTTATCTACCCTTTTCTCCATAGTGAACATGGGAGTTTTGAACGAACGTCCCTCCAGTGACAAGGGCTTGCGATGCTGAGAAGAGTGACACTGAGGGCTGATTTCCGTCCATAAAATGTCCTCAAAATGTCGAAGGATGTACCAGAGCGAAAAATGTCATGTATGAGTAAGATGGCAGAGGAGAAACCGGAGCGGGAAATATGTGCGAACGTACTCGAGTAGGCTCGTGACCAGCCGCAGAATGAGATATCGCGAAGCGATGGAGAATCTCGATCCTCCGGCTGGTGCAACTGAGTTTAAAATGGGAGTCTAACGCCACCGGCTCATGTAAGCGTCCCCGTTTAGATAATTCACTTTTGAGGAGACCTAAAAATAAATTGATATGGCGGCGAGCTTGCGGCGAACGACTTAGGCAACACAAAGAAATTCTCAACGGGTCGTTTTTACAGTGTTCCATCGACCCCGGCGAATGCTGCACCAGTCATGTTCAAAAATTACTTGAAAACTTGTTGAAAACCACCTTTTCCGCCTAGGATTAATGCATCTCCAAGCATTAAGGTCAATTCGATAGCTTTTCGATGGAATAAGGCCCCGAATTTGATCATAAGTAAGTGGGGACTGTCATCAGTGGTGAATCCGACATGGTAGTACGAAAAAAGTGTGTTTTTCGACGCCATTAACGATGAACAACGCGATTTTGGCAGCCGCAAGTTATATTTAGGTATCCCGGAAAGTGAATTATCTAAACGGGGACGCTTACATGAGCTGATGGCGATCATAAGCGTTAGACCCCCTTTTAAACTCAGCTGGACAGGTCGTCAAATCGAGGTCCTGCTCATTAATGTAGAGGTGTTCTCGGATCGTGTGATGAGAAGGAGCTCGATGCACTCAGGGGCTCTGAATTCATTGGTGTTATTGGTGTAGATGGATGTGGACTTGGGTAATGATGCTGTGGCATCATGCTAGTAGAGTGGAGGTATGTCTGGTGTTGCATTAAGTTTTCTGTGATACCGCTGGTGCTAACACCACCTGTAGTGGTGCTGTTTACAGCAGATTCACTAGGAACAGACATTCCGTAGGAGTTTCCTGGAGCACCGGAGTGACTCGGGGTCATTTCGAAGCTTTGAACGCAGTGTCAAGTAACACTTGAATGAGGAAACGCCTGGAAATTTTCTGTACCCATATTTAATTTGGAATTATATAAGCAGGAATTATCTAAATTTCGTCAATCTGGGCACAGTTTTTGTGGAGTTTGATGCAATATACTTCAATTTCCAGGGATATACCACTGTTGGAATTGTTTTCCATCCCAGATGAACTTGAGCCAGGAAATGTCAGCAACTCCGTGTTGGAGGAGATCCCACGGTTAGATATGTTGTGAAAACTACGGACGGAATGGCCCGGCAAGTGTGTATTTGCTGGGAAAGAAATAGCCGGCAAATGCATAAATTCTCGATCAAGTATATGTCCCGATCTGTCCCATATCCTGGCATATCCGGCCAAAAGATATTTGGCCCGAAACGCAGTGATTTGACGGCCTGTCACAGGTCTAGACCCTAGTACTTGAGTATCCGACGTCATGTGGTCCCGACCATCATGTGTAAGTCCGAGGTACGTCCGAGGTCTGAGGGCCGATGGGCCGACTTTCTGTCAGTGTTCATTTGACTCAGCTGTGTTTCTCGTGCTTTCTGTGACAAGATTGACGCGTCTATACCCCCGCAAAATAGCATTCCTGCCCGGTATTTGCTCTTGCCTCTTCTTCTTTTGGTCAATTATCTCTCAGTTCCGAAGACTTTGATCGCGGTCTTTTCCTTCCGTCTTGGCTTAACTGGCTTCTCGGGCGCGTTGGTCCTACACTGACCATATTTCCCTATCCTTTTTCAGAATGATCTTTATCGCAAACTTTCCCTCTCGTTACCCTCTTTCAACCTCGTGTTAACCGCCTTTTCTTGTGCACGTAATGCTCCATGCGATCTTATGGCCACCGATAATTTATCTTTAACTCTGATTTCATATTCCTCGTCGTTTACTTGCTCGTGTTGCTATTTGATCATTTGCACCCTCTCCCTATTTCCTGTCCTCTGCATCAGCTACCTCCATAGGTCTCGCCTCGCCTTTCGATCTGTTCCTCTTCTCCGTGTGAACTTAGTACTGTCTCACTTCAATTCGCAAGTTCTTTCGATTGCCAACTGCCATGAACTTGGCTCAAGTTCGTCGTCCCCGTCACTCCCGTATTCCACCATCGCAGTGCTCTCCAATTTCAACTTCAACCAAATTTGAGCGTGAACTTCCTACTTGAATCTGGTTTGGCTCTAACGAAGACTCGCATTATCACCAAGGATTGAACCTTGAGCATCAAATTCGATGAATCATCTATGGTCGTCGTGATTCAAATCATTCTGAACGCTCCGAATTCCAAACCTAGCGCCGCCTGTATACCACAAGGTGGCTATATGAGCCCCGCTTAGTGCGTAGCATCATCAATGATGTGGGACAGATTATACCTAGGTTAACATTTGGTTCCTTTCTCTTTTTGTTTTGGCTTATTCAGCTTCTCGCGTGCAGTTTGTTTCCCGGCTTATTGGTCCTCCTCTTCCTCTGTTCATGTTTCCCTCGTTTATTAGGACTTTCATCGTAGCCTTTCCCTCTCGTCTCAACCCTTTCTTAGTTGCCCCCTCATGTGCGTGTAATGCTCCATGCGATCGCATGCTCCCCATATTTCTTCTCTAAACTCGAACGAACGTCGTGTCAAGTGATGACGTCAACACACCGTCAGTGTCTTCAGTAGTCTACAAGGTAATATGAGCCCTGCTCAACTTGTAGAGAGGTTCTCGATTTGGTTCGTCGTGGCTCACATGCGCAACTGCCAGGTTTAGTGAGCGAGTGTCGAAGCTTCGTGCAATGGTAAAGGGCAGATTTTACGTAGGTCAGCATTTGTGGGTTTATTCTCCTCGTAGCTTCTAGCGCTAGGTATTAACGTTCACATTCACCTCTAGCACTGCCAGCGTCGCCTATACTCAGTCTACCAGAAAACATGAGCCTAAGAGTCGGCGTGTAGCATGGCTCTCAACTTGGTTCGCCTTGGCTTTCTTACACAGCTATCGTTAGCGAGGTTCAACTAATGAGTAGGAGCGTCGAGGCTCAGTGGTGCGATGGTCTGGGGCAGATTCTCAGTGGAAACAATGTTAACTTTTGTGTTCCAGTCATTCTTCTACTAGCGCTCAAGCGTTCGTGCGCACCATGGCCTGTCTATTGCTCTCGAGGTCTTTTAGCTTGACCTCGGATTTTACTGGTTTCAAGACATGCTGCTGTGGGTGACCAGAGTCATAAAAGTATGTTTCAATTGCTTTGATAATATCTTTTGTTCCTGTAAATGATGCAACCAATCTAATATACCCAATTACAACAGAGATTCTTCGATACCAAGAGATCTGGGCACCTGGATAATATTTACTAAAGCCTGAACTCTGTTACCGACCTCATGATCCTTCATGTATTGCACAGTATGGGCCTCAACGTGGCTCAGTTTGTCCCATTCAGACAGTTCGACGTCCTGCAACCCCTGATCAACGTTGAATCGGAAATATGTATTTGGAAGGTTTGCAAAGCGCCGCAACATCTCTTGATGGGTCGTCTCGCAGTCAGTAACAATTGCTTTGAGCGCATTGATCACGTCCAACTCAGGCTTCTTGATATTGATAACCTTTTGTTGTCCGGCACCAATGCTCAAGAGACACTCGATTGGACGAGATCCATAGAGCGCATGAGCCTCATCGAGAACGACCTGACTTGGATTGTTGCGCCCCATACCTCCGTCGATAAATGGCTGCTTTCTCTTTCCAATTTCGATTCGCTTGAAGAATGTGGGAGCTGCAGACGTTGCACGGACAGCCTCCCATATTGTGCACTCGACGTGAGTTTCCTGGGACTCATACGTCCTGAGAAGCACGGGGATATTCATGTTGTGCGCATTTTTGGCGCAGACAAACCTGACAGATAGTTGTTGACAAAATGAAAGTCATACCACGGCTTTTGAACTCACACTCGGCAGATATCATTTTGGTCATCATCCCAGAGCGGCGCTTCTGAATCATTAGTCACACGCTTGACTACGGACTTGATAGCTTCCTTGAGCTTTGTGGCTTTGAACTTTCCGTCGCCGAAAAGTTTGACTTCAGAGAAGGTTTGCTCCACCAGCGCGTCATAACAGTCAATAGCCGTTTCTACGTCCATTCGGAGACGTCCAAGCATTAAAGCAATGATCCTATGATACCTGATTCATTGTGCGAACACAAAACATCGCGAGAGCGACTCACCCTCCAGTACTCGTTCCTCCCATTAGATCGAAATATTCACAAGGTTTTGGCTGCTTCTTAAGACGCTTCATTCCCTCTTTATCTCTTTTGGTGTTCTCCTGAATCATTATGCCATGCATAATCTCTCTGAGAATTAATAACTCGGAAAGCCCGCGTATGCCGCCGCCATCTATTCGAAGTTCGAAATTCGGTCAGGTTAAAGCAACTGGGAATGCATATTTTTACCTAGCGCTAGAAGTCTCAAAGGTGGCCCGTCCTTGGGTGTACTCATGGTTAGGAAGAAGGTCCCGTTCTCGAGTGTGTCAACTGCTGGCAGAGTGGCATGACAGTGGTGGGATAGGGTTTCGCACGGCCCCGGAAAAATGAATTAACTCTCCCAAAAAGTGTAGACAGTATGAGAAAGTGCAGTGCCACACCATTCTATTTTCTGCCAGTTGCGAATCGGAAGTTTGGGAATTGAGTCGGCGATTGAATAACTCCCTGGCATTTGGGAATTTCCCCTTGCCGCCATATATGAACGTCTGATTTTCGTTCTACTGATCTTCCGTTGGCTTACAGTCTGTACCACTCCGATTTAAACATTTCTCAATATGGAGAATTGGCGGCAGCAATACCAAAATTTAGTAACATATCAGTCGATATATTTACTAAAATGCCGATCATGATTCCAAGCCACATCCTTCCACTTCATATCTATTCTGAGGCCATGTCAACATGGTTTGCAAAGCCCTTCGAGAGAATACTCACAACAACATCGTCAAACACTGTGCGAACGGCTAGCTGCAGATATATTTGATTGGAAACACTTTCGGAAGTGTACGTTGCGATGAATCGATCCTTCATGGTTTGCATTAGAATTCTGCGCTGGACTTTCGCCATACCCGGGCTTCTGTGCTCGCTAATACTCTGCCAGGTAATAGCCGAAGGAGTTGTAGTACTAGCGCCAGACACAAAGCAAGGAAAGTAAAAGTAAAATTGTGTCGTCAGCCTATTGATCTATGCCGACACACACACACGAGGATGGTGACTCACTCTATCAGATCTTCCAATATATTTGTGCTATGTACTTCAAGTTCTGTGACGAATCGCTCAATATCATCAGCCGTGACTGGAGTAGTCATTGCGATAACTCTAATTGCAGATTAAGGACTTGATGAGATCTGGAAGAACGACCTAATGCTGGCAGTGGAGCGGCGGGGAATGGTCAATTTTGGTGGGGTTTAGAATAAGAAGGGATACGATGTTTTCGAGGATCAGAATATGTATTCCGCTATGAATTAACCCCGCCTTGTTCTTGGAGTCTAATTGTTATTTCCGTCCCTTCTCTGGTACCCGATATGTGGCAGATTCTGTGGATAAAGTTCTTCTTTCCATTTTGAAATGCTCTCGAAGGTGGAATAAAACAAGGAATACAACGCCTTCCTAAGAAATCCTCCCCACTGATTGATCGATAGGCGATATCATGTGTGAAAATTAAAACTATATGTGGACGAGGCTCTAGCTTCTCCGTAAAGGCAACCTGTATTTGGCAGTTCTTGACCACATATATGGTGATTTGGTAGGACTTCGTGGATAAGATGGTATTGGGGAAAGGATCGCGACGCAGAAAACATCATAACATAAATGATTCCTTCCAGATATTGATCGGCCGATGTTTTGTCAGGTATGACATCACTATAACAAATCCCATCGATTATCCATCTCGTACGGGGAAGGACTCAAATCAGGCAAATAGAGCGGAGTTTCCCGATGGCAAAATTAACCCGCGAAGAGGAACGCCGATTAGACATGTACATCTTTATGCACATTTCTCCTGGTACCACCTACATATGCTTTATATGTAAATGTGGCATGATGACTCCCGGCCATCCCTGATCTTCCTTAATTAAAGGTAAGATCGTCATTAGGTACAATAAAGCGCTATGACGGCTTAAAATCTACATTGTAGACGCCGCCGGGCGCAGTCTACTGGATTTCACGCAATTATTCCATCTAGTCCATGGTTGTTGGAATGTGTCTAAGGGAGCGGGTCTTAAGTTTGTCTCAAGTTCAACTTTGATGGCATATCACTCAACTTTCTTACAAGGCTAGCAGAATGTTGCATTGGGTCGAGGATCCTGGTGTAAATTTTACTGTCGTTTCTTTGTGGGCAGATTTCTGAGAACATCGGATCGACTGGGAGGGAGCCTGGAGCCTGGAGCCTGGAGCCTCGGCACAGTCCGGCCATCGCTCACGTGCACTTTACACTATTGTCCCGATAGTGTGAGTTCGTCGTCGTCAGTGTTCCCTCTATTAGCAATGGTGCATTCACTAGAGTGAGACTCCGAACTATATACTCTACTGCACATAATGGGCACCCTTGATTTCAACTTACCATCAATGATCAGGTGAACCGGTCAGCTTTAAAACTCTAGTCAACTTCATGAAACATGGTCTGCCTGCCAAAGAAACTATCACTGAGATGTCGGTTAACGGTGATGGACAACCCCGTGGGCCGTCCTATACTAGCACTTTGGACAAAAGCGTATCAACACCTTAGGAAGAGCATTGAATGTGGGCTTCGAAAAGAGGTTAGACATTTTGTGGGCTTGAGGAGTTGCAAAAAGAAAGAAACTGTCGCTAGCCAAGGAGGAATACGAAATGACGTCGACGGATACAGGGTGTTGCAAAAATTTGCATTCTTGTGTGGAAAGGAATATACATGATCATTAGGAGGAAAAGAGCCACCTCGAGTGACTACGAGTTCAAATTATCTGATAGAAGGACCAAAGAAGGACCCCACATATTTGACAAGTATGGGTGTTGAGAGAGAGGATCAAGGGAGGGGGAAAAAATGTGAGCGGGCACTTCATCAACGCCAGACATGCCGACCGAGTGCCGGAGTGTCACATGCTGTGGCGGGAAAAACCGAGGCTCGTGACTACAGGCTCCAGGCTCCGTCCCAGCCGATCCGAACTTCTGAGATTTCTATGTCTGACTTAATTATATAGGTTACTGGTTGTGATGATCAGCGCTTGCTGCCACCATCGACGTGTTCCTTGGGAATTTTGGACAAGAGTTCAATTGACCGGCGCTGCCCCTTTTTTTCTCTGGCAATTAAGGACCCCGATCCCGATGTCCGCTTTCTGCCGAGCGCCGTAAGTTGCCCGATATAGGCAGAGATTGTCCCCGACTACCGAAAGATAAGATGGGGGGATTACCTCGTGGCTGATCCCATGACACACAGTTCCCAGAGGTCACCGTCATAGGCCGGTCAAGAGTAGCCTCATACGAAATCAATGCGCCATGTTTTACAAAGGTCCTTAAACTCCTCTTCCTCTTTATTTCTTTTGCAGAAGAGACATTACAAACGGACAATGAATCTCATTAATCCTCGAGATGAGCGCGAATATTTGCCCATAGCTCATCATGGATTGTGAGTATTGTGAGGCTTCCGCCGGCGGTCTGGTGTTTACAATCTTCAGGATAGGGAATCTTAGGACTGCCGCCCTGGTTAGCGTCGATGGATCAAGTACGTGTAAAGACCTCAGGTCGTGGGTGGATGACTGACAATATTATAGTTGAGAGTTATTGCGTTCCAAACTTCGATTCACCATCCGTATTCGCTCGGATTCTCGACAAGGACAAGGGAGGGCACTTTTCTATCATGCCCACGGTTCCATTCACGACAAAGCAGAACTATCTTGCCAGTTCAAATGTGCGTCTGAGATCCTTCTGCTACGTGTTGAAATCCTTATGATATGCCAGGTCCTCCAAACGAAATACATGAATGATGACGGAGTGGTCAGCGTTACAGGTGAGTTGGTTCCCATTTCATATATGTCCGCGGGGCTAGGAGCTGAAGGTTTTCAGACTACCTCCCGCGTCCAAGGAAAGAGATTCGTTCCAATCCCAAACCGTTGCTTCCTTGGCTTGTCCGTCGCGTCGAATGTATCCGCGGAACGCTCCCCATCCAAATGCAATGTGCCCCGGCATTCAACTACGCGCTTGCATCCCACACCACGACCATCATTGACGACGACAGTATCGCTCCTCCGGCTCAACATAAGAAAGCAGTATTCGTATCAGATGACCTCACTCTGGACCTGCGCTATGTCGTCGAAAACGCCCTGGTGGATTCGGATGCCACGGTACCTGAAATTACGCTGGAGTTTTTGGACTTGTCTGCGAAGGGCCACAAGGGGCTGGCAGTGCAGAGCTTGTTGGAGCTGCAGGAGGGCCAGTGTGTTACTTTTATATTGCGCACTCCGCCTACTAGGGAGCCGAACACGACTGAGACGAGCATCGTTCCTGTCGATCCTTCCAGGACTAGGATTCGCGGGTCTGATGATCCTTATCTGACTCCGGAGCTCATGGCAGCTGTCTTGCATGTGAGTGTTCCTTCAATCGCCATCCAAACGAGACGAAGTATCTGACAAATGCCAGGCCACGAATCGTTACTGGTACGAATGGATATCCCAATCGACCTACAACGGTGCATGGAAGGAATCTGTACTACGGAGTGCGCTGGCTTTGAAGTTGCTTGTATATGAGCCCACAGGTAACGTCTCTGTGGGGTTTCGATCGCCCATTCTATTCTTAGAATAACCAATTTCTTAGGCGCCGTTGTGGCCAGTCCAACTTTCAGCCTTCCGGAATATATTGGAGGAGTACGGAACTGGTAAGATTTTTCTGGTTTGCATTACGACCACGAGTTGTTCACTTTTGAGTTTATAGGGATTACCGCTATTCCTGGATTCGGGATTCATCATTCACACTATATGCGCTTCTCCGCCTTGGATTCACGGAAGAAGCTAATGGTGCGTTCGTTGAACAACTCTGCCCTGCCTTTGAACGCTATTTAATGACAGTATAAAAATTCAGCATACCTTGAATTCATTTTTGAACGCCTTCGCAATAGGAATCCGGACGGAAGTCTGCAGATCATGTATACCATTCATGGTCAGTCATACTACTCACTGTGCCATAGTCATACCACCGATCTGATTCTGCCTTGAACCACAGGCGGAAAGGATTTAGAAGAAGTCGAGCTACTCCATCTAGATGGGCACAAAGGTTCACGTCCTGTGCGAGTTGGAAATGGGGCTGCGGATCATGTTCAATTGGTGCGTCGTATGTCGACTTATTGTTTGATGAGCCTCTTTACTGACTTATACTACCTTAATGAATGCAGGATATTTACGGTGAACTGTATGTCTGAACAAACATATGAGGTATGTTCATCTATCAAGCAAATGATCTGGCAGGTAGACTTATCTATTCAAAGTCTTAGCATTGTCCGATTCACCTTAATGTTTCGCTAGAATGGATTGTATATACCTCGGTCAAAAAGTACGTTTATTACACCAATCAGCCTTGAACCTATGTAAATCAACAAGTTAACTCATTACTTGTCATTTAGTTCGGGAAGCCGCTGGTAGGTACCATCTATCGGGTTGGGAGTTTGTCCTCTAAAATTGACATTCCATTTCTAGTCGTACGATGACTGGTTGCTCGTCCGCGATTTGTAAGTGAATAGCTGGCTGTTATCCTCGTACAACGCGTTGACTCCATCGTATCTAATTTCTTAGAGTTGATTGTAAGTCTTGCCTATTTACATCGCCCCGCAGAGAATGTACCAGAAATGCTCACTTCACTTCACAGATGTAGTGAACATGGTGTCTGAGCCTGATCTGTAGGTTGTTGCTTATTACTCGCATCTCAGCGTGCTAATAATCTTTCAACCAGGTCGATTTGGTATGTCTAGCGCTGATTATATTGTGCGATAGACTTCTCATGTTGCATAATAAATTTAGGGAAGTTCGTAATAAGAAGAGGCATTTCACGGTAAATATTAAAATTTAAGATAAATTCGACCTTGCTTATTTTTCTCCTCACAAACAGTACTCCAAGGTATGGTTGATAGGATCAATCGTCAATTCAGGTTCTGAATTTCCATGATGCAATCTCAAGGTTATGCTTTGGTAATTACCATTTCTCTATATTTACGAACTAGGATTTTGAAATACTTAATTTAATTTCCCAAGGGTTGCTATCGACAGAGGTAAATTTTGCGCCATAGGGCTCGCTGGCAGACATTGGAACTAACTTGGTTTTGTCTGTCAAGGCATTCGTCTGGCCGACAAACGCTCCCTTCCTTGTCCAAACAGGTACAAGTGGTACGAAGCGCGCGATAAGCTATACGAAGAAATCATGGAGAAAGCATGGAACAAGGAGTCTAAATTTTTTGGACAGAGTTATGAGGACAACGATGTACTAGATTCGGCCGTCCTCATCATGCCACTGGTTTTCTTCCTCCATGCTGTGCGTATATTTTCTTACAGTTTTTTTCTTTCTTTCTTTCTTTCTTTGAATTCTCATATCGTTGTCTAGTCCGACCCAAGGTTCACAAGCACCCTCAAGCAAATCATGAAGACGCCGGAGAAGGGCGGTCTGACCTCCAATGTGGGTCGAATGTGCTTTTCCTACTATCGCAAAAATGGCCTGACATAAACAAACTTGATATCAGAACCTTGTATACCGCTATGATACCCGCAAGACTGATGATGGAGTTGGTGGCGAAGAAGGGACGTTCTGCCTATGCACGCTGTGGTGTGTGGAAGCCTTGACTCGTGCTGGAGAAGTCGACAAGTCGCTGCTGCCGAAGGCTGTGAACATGTTCGAGGTTCGTTGAGGCTTATACTGATTCGAGACCTTCATACTAAATAATAACGCGATGCTTTAGGACTTCTTGTTGTATCTGAACCATGTCGGATTATGTACTGAAGAGATTTCTGTCGGAGGCGAGGCGTGCGTTACCTTCTTTTAATGCTGTTATGTTACCGCTGATATCTCGCTTTTTTTTTAAAGGCTGGGCAACGCAGTTCAAGGTTTCACGTAAGTTTTGTTTTCCGTCGCTGTCTCATTCAAGATCATTCAACGAATTTTTTCTTTAGGCACGTAACTCTCATCTCTGCAGCATACAACTTGTCCAGGACACTCCAAAAGCCACAATCTGGATAGGTTCGAAGGAATAGATATATCAACAAGATCTTTACGCAAAAAATGTATTTGTATCATCTATCAGGATTACTGACGAGGTTGAAACTGGATTCACTGAAATAAATTTGATATATAATCCTTTCCTCAAATTTCGTGAGCTTTTTCATTCCCGAAGTATGCCACTTTGAGTTTCCCGTTTCCAAGGCCTTTGGCCGTTATCACTTGTTTGTCGCCTGGCACAATATCGATGGCGTTGTCACTCCATTTTACCTCTGCTGAAGTAGTCCCTTCACCTGATAAAACCACACATTTTGCCGGCCTCTCTACTGCCAATGTTATGCGGGTCTCGTCAGTGGAGGAGTTGTCGATATCAACCGAAAACTTCGGATCGGGAGCTTGCAAGAACCTATATGGCTCAGGCCAGTCGGAATACCGCGCCAACACCTCTCCGGTCTGTTCATCCAACAAACGCGCACTGGCGATCACATTTGCCGACTCGACGGATAATGGGTCTCCTGGTAAATATCCATCTCGAGAAGGCCCAGGACATTTTATCTTGAGGAGTTCCGATGTTTGGTTGGGTAACAGAATCACGTTGTGGGCTTCTGTGTAGGTCCACTCAGAGTCATGAAGGTCGAAGAATTGGAGTTCGAGCTTCGCGGATTGTGGGTGAAGTCTGCTGTTTGTGCCCCAGATTTCAAGAGTAGCGTATAGCGTTTGCATGGCGCCGAATTCGTAGAACTGCGAAATTGCAGTTAGCTCAAATCCAGACGTCAAAGTATGAGGAGATGTACCTGACGTGGCCTGTCGTTGTCTCTATTCTTGACAACCTTGAAAAAGATTGGGTAAATTGAACAGAATTGACGAGTAGCTACTAGCTTACATTGCGGAATATGCCAACAGTTATGGGTGCCAATTGTCTGGCAATCGTGTAGTAGATGGGCTTAGGTCTTAGCTGCATAGTAGTTTACGTCAGGGGCATAATCCACAGAAGTGTAATAAACAAACCCACAAAATAATCGGCAATAGCCCAGGAAACGACTGGCCAGCAGTCATTTGCTTGCCACACGAGAACACCAGAGGTCTAGTAGCGATGGCCCATGATTATCATTGCCAGAATATTTCCGATAAATTATACTTGCATATTCCTTGCCCTTTCCTTTCCACTGCCTTTTCCATGAGCGGTATGCAAAACCCACACCCTCTGACTGCATCATTTGAGTATTAAAAACATGCCTAAAGGGAAAAAGGGAAAAGGTTATTGTTGAGTTTCACTATTTCTGAATTAATTCGGGACCTGAAGGTGGCTTACACTTCGAGGTCTGTGGTCAGTCGGAAATTCTCGTTCATGACGATGGCGAACCGGCGTTCGAAAGCCCCTGCTTTTGTGTGCTGGGCCATGAGCTGGGATTGGGCATACCATTGCGATTTATCGGCGCCTTGCATCCAGTATTCGATCGTCTTCATGGAAGGCATACTTGGTATACCGAATTCACTTTGGAGGAATTATTAAAGAAGAGAATGTTTATAGCTGAAAAATGGACTTACCTTACGAACCTTCCACCCATCTTATCATATTCCTGATACTGAAGTTCTTTGCCACCCCAGATATTCCATTGGTGTACATCGCCTACTGTTGGATCACTCGTGTCCCATCCTTTCCCTCCATAAGGAGAACCTCGATGGTAAGGAATTGGAGGATCGGTTAGGGTGTTGATGACTTCTGGGAAAACATGTTCATATAACAATCGTGCTGGAAGATCAGCGACATCTATCTGGCGTTTAGAAAACCCGAAAATGAGGGCAGGACATATACCAAAGCTTACCACCCCACTGCAAAACCATTTGATAGTCTTCGTTATTTCCGCATAAACAAACGATGGATGGATGATGTCTCAGGCGAGTGACATTTTCAATGGCCTCTTGTTTTACATTAGCGACGAATTCTGCGTGGGCTGGATAAACCCCACAGGCAAATTGGAAGTCTTGCCAGACGAGTAAGCCGAGCTCTGTGTGAAGGCTGTGGTTTGAAAGGCTGAAGCAAGGTAGAGAGGAGTAAACGCACCGTCACAAATGTCATAAAATATATCAGGCTCGTATACACCTCCTCCCCAGAGGCGAACCATGTTTTGATTTCCATCTCGGAGAAGGGTTAACCATGAGCGGTATCGATCTTCTGTGATTTGAGTCAAGAAATTATCCCCTGGAACCCAATTAGAGCCTTTCAATCAAAGAAAATTTCTTCAGTTTTCGTATGGATAGTGAAGGTTGAATTACGTCTCACCCCCCATGAACATGCGGACATCGTTGATCTCAAATAGAAACGTGGTTCCGGTTCCATATTGATCTGGTTCTTCGAGAGCTTCTTGGACCAATTTAGCTTTACGAAAGCCGATGCGTTTGGAATATTTGTCAACAATATGGCCGTCCTGAAAACCTTTAAGCTGAGAAATGTTGGGCCATCGAGAGAATTTACTCACATTCGCCATGAGTTTTACGTCTAGCGTATACAACTTGTGCTCTCCATAACCAACTGGCCACCAAAGTTTCACGCCCTCCTTCTGAAGATTGTCCCATGATATGAGCTTACTCAGAGCAATCATCGAGTGCATAGTCTTTGCATTCCACTGTTGGTCAACTTTGACGGTCTCTGACTTCAAGATATTCTTCTCTTCGTCGAGCAATTTGACAACCAACGTATCTGAATCAGTTAGACGAGACCCTTCGAGAAAAACGTCCAACTCGAGGGATGCTGTAAATTGGTCCGTAGAGGGCTTGTCGACATGGATATGGGCATACATATCAGCAATTCGAGACGTGTACGTCAATAGAGTAATAGGTCGATATGGACCGCAGGTCATTAACTCAGGTCCCTAGAAGATAGTTTTAGTACTGAGGGTGGAGGAATATGAGGCTTTACATGCCCAGTCCCACCTAGAACAACAATTAGGGTCGTTTGTGATTCTTCTGTATGTAGCTTTGAGAAAGCTTACCGCCAGTCATACTGCGCTTTACGCACGTAGACGCGACTCGGATCTCCTAGATTGGTCGAGCCTGCTCTCACTTTGCCGTATTTCGTCTCTTCTGATTTCGCGAGTGCCTTCGCAGATTTGAAGTGTAAAAGTATATTATTTTCAGCTTTGAGACCGTCTTCATCAAATAGCATCATGCGGTATTCGTGTGTGTAGAACATATTGTCCGTCACTGAGATTTTTTCTTTGTTCTACAAGACGTCATCGGTTACAATTCTAGTTTGAAATAATTTGCTGCGACATACCAGGTATACATCGCAGATTGTATCCAAGCCTTCAAAGACAAGTTTTGCGTATTTATGGTCCGCGGAATTATCAAATGAAAAGTTGCATTTGTAAAGCCACTCAACCTCTCCGATCCCTAACCAATACATTAAAGTTCGTTCCAAGAAAAAAAAAAGATGAAGACACCTACATTGGACCTGATGTTCATTGAATCCAATATATGGGTCAGGGATGGATCCTGATTTCAGGAGTTCGACATGGACTTCAGAGGGAAAGGCCACAGTTTTCTTCCACGTTTGCTTGTAATCTTCCCCTTCCACCAGGTCGAGTTCCTCTATGACGTTCGATAGCGATGAGAGACGTTGTTTCCAGAACCATGTCTGGCTCCCGATGTCGATGTGTACAGTCTGTGGTTCTGAACTGTTGGAAGAAGCCATGAAAAGAGTAATGCAGTCCTATCTGTTTCTTTTAAATGAAGATCGATGACCCCGTGCTTGTATCAGCATAATCTCAAGTTCCTCGCAGTCTCATGACCACACAAGCAGGTCCAGGTCGGACCGCGACTTTGCAATGCATATGGTATGCTAGAGAAAGAAGATCATTATAAATTTCTAAGTCTTATAGTACGGTGAGCCCTTGCTTTCAAGTTTCGAAGAAAAGATAATTGACTTACAACTGAAGGGTTTGACCTGCGTAGTCACGTCAACATAATTCGGAAATATTATACTTGCTGTTCAAGGTAAATTGAGGAAATTCCAGACAAGATACCGTCTTTAACGACCAATCCTGGCTATCGAACTTGGAAGGTGAGAAGAAATCGCTGGAGGTGCCGGTGAACAATCATGGAATTATGATTGGCTAATATGATCTGAGCCAACATAATTATATAATCAATTAGGATTTCCGAGACAATCCGCCAGCTAGTTCATCGTCGTAACCAACGACGAGCATTATGTTCAAAACGTCGTCTCAGGCGTTGCTCAGAGCAGCAACAGCCACCACCAGTATGAATATCCTCGTCCCATTCGATTTTCTCTAAATCAAATTACAGGAGTCTCGAGACCTTTTCGCGCAAAACTTCGAACAAGTCGGTCGTTGGCCACCGCCGTTGACCCACCAGTTCGACGATATGGAGGCCTGAAGGATCAGGACCGTATCTTTACTAATGCCTACTGCCGACATGATCACGGTATTAAAGGAGCCATGGTGAGCAGGATCCTGTTCGCGAAGAACTTGTCATGACGCCTATGTTTTAGTCTCGGGGTGACTGGCACCGTACCAAAGATATATTGTTGAAAGGGGACAACTGGATTATTCAAAACATCAAGGACTCTGGTCTTCGCGGGCGAGGAGGGGCTGGCTTTCCCAGTGGTTTGAAATGGAGCTTCATGAACAAGCCCGGCTGGGAGAAGGACCCTCGGTGCGTCTCAATAACGTTCACTGCGAATTATTGACTCAAAACTCGCTTAGACCTCGTTACCTTGTCATCAACGCTGACGAGGGCGAACCCGGAACATGCAAAGATCGCGAAATTCTTCGTGGAGATCCCCACAAACTCATCGAGGGTTGCCTTGTAGCCGGACGTGCAATGAACGCAACGGCAGCCTACATCTACATTCGTGGAGAGTTCTACCAGGAGGCTTCCCATGTGCAACAGGCCATCAACGAGGCTTATGCTGCTGGATTCCTGGGCAAAGACGCGTGTGGATCTGGCTACACCTTCGATGTATACGTCCATCGTGGTGCTGGTGCCTATATCTGTGGAGAAGAAACGGCCCTTATTGAGAGCATTGAAGGCAAGCAGGGAAAGCCCCGTCTGAAGCCCCCTTTCCCTGCTGACGTTGGTCTGTTCGGTTGCCCTACAACCGTGGCCAACGTGGAGACTGTCGCCGTTGCCCCCACAATCTGCAGACGTGGTGCCAGCTGGTTTGCCGGCTTCGGAAGAGAGAGAAACCAGGGCACTAAGCTGTTTTGTATCAGTGGACACGTCAACAATCCATGTGTAGTCGAAGAAGAGATGAGTATCCCGTTGAAGGACCTCATTGAAAAGCACTGTGGAGGTGTCGTCGGAGGCTGGGATAACCTGCTCGGAATCATCCCTGGAGGTTCCTCCGTCCCTGTCCTACCCATCAATTTGTGCTCCGAAGTCCTGTAAGTATAGCAATTCTTATCGTATTTTCTCCCTGACCATAATTTACCAGAATGGACTATGACTCGCTAAAGGATGCTCAGTCTGGCCTTGGTACAGGTGCCGTCATCGTCATGAACAAGAGCACCGACATGGTCAAGGCTATCGCCCGTTTTTCCCAATTCTACAAGCACGAATCCTGTGGTCAATGCACACCCTGTCGTGAAGGCACCACCTGGATGAACAACATGATGGCTCGCATGGTTGAGGGTCGTGCCCACCAGCGTGAAATCGATATGCTTCTCGAATTAACGTGAGACCTTTGCTTCGCCTGACTTTTGAGCCAGGTACTGCTGGTATTAACCTCCATTGTCTTTCGCTCTCTTAGTAAACAAGTTGAAGGACGAACCATCTGCGCTCTCGGTGACGCTGCTGCATGGCCAATCCAAGGCCTTATGCGCCATTTCCGCCCCGAAGTTGAACGCCGAATCGCTGAGTTCCGTGCTGCTAATGGCGCTGTTGGGTTCGGTGGACACCTTGCCAGCCAGGCTGACGACACTCTTGCTCTTCCCGACAACCTTGGCCTGCGTCTTCCTGAAGTCTCTGCTCCTCATCAACCACAGGCCTAAATTTCCATGGCAGAGACGGGAAAGTGAAATAAACACTCTTGTGTGGGGTTAGGGCAGGCTTTGTAGACCTTAGATGGCTTCGTTATCTCATTATTCATTCACTGCCTGCTCTAATAGACTTATTTTTAAAATATCTCGTTCTGTGGTTGGGATGACATCTCCTAAATTCTAAGGGATTTAGAGTTGATCTGTTTTTTTTTTTTTTCACATATGTAATGGAACTAATAATATCAGGTCACAATACCGTCCTTGCTTGTGGGTACGCCGTACGAGTATGTCAATATCTGCGTGCAGAATTGCAATTTGGGAACGCTGGGTGAGTGCTTCGTTTTTAGGTGGCTGTATTTATACGGTTCTGACGAAAGCTTAATGTATTCTAGGAGTCCTCCATTGAATGGCTGTGATTCCAAAAGTTTAATCGCCATTCTTTGTTGATTGCCCGACGTAAAAGCTTATAGTGGACGCGTCAGCCATGAGCCAGACGACTATATAAGCCACCCAACGCAGTGTTTTCTGCCCCCCAAACTAAGTGCCTGTTCAGCGCTTTTTCCTTTGCTCTTCCGCCACAATGGCACGCACGAAAAGTCACGCAAAGAGGTCTACTGGTAAGTCTTTTTGATATCTTTATATTGTGATACAATCGATTTTGTTGAACGTTGTGTCTAGGAGGAAAGCCATTCTTCCCGTCGTTAAAGCAGCATGCCGTCAAGGCGGCCTTTCAAAGCAAAAAAGCTATCGATTCTGTTTCTCCCGCAAAAAAACTCAAAACGAAAGTGCAGGTAAGCACGCTTTTGACGCGACCAACATTTGCTTCTTTTTCGACTAGTTGACTGAAATGATTCCGACCAAAACAGTTGAGCAAGAGTACTAATGCCAACAAGCATCGTTTCCGACCAGGAGTTGTCGCTCTCCGCGAAATTCGACGCTACCAAAAATCGACTGATCTTCTTATCCGAAAGGTACCCTTCCAGAGGCTTGTACGTGAAGTTGCGCAGTACTACAAGGCAAGCACTGGGTCTTTTGCTTTCCTCTTTCTCGTTTTGCTGATTTTCATGATTTGGACTTAAAGACCGACCTTCGCTTCCGTGCTTCAGCTGTGCAGGCCCTTCAGGAAGCCGCCGAGGCATACTTGGTTTCCATCTTTGAAGATACTATTTTGGCCGCTATCCACGGCAAGCGGGTCACTATACAAGTCAAGGATATCGTTTTGGCTCGCAGGTTGAGGGGCGAGATCCGCGTTTAACATGTTAAAAGTTCCCAGTATTATTTTAACGTTTATGTAATACAATTTTGGTGCGGATGAAGTGTCTGGACTTAGAGCGGAAAAATATCGGGGCAATGTAAAATTCGAAGCAGTGGGCGGTTACAAATGTGCGTCTCGACTCTGCATAACTTCTTCACAGACACATCGTACTTAGCATTAATATTCTTGCCCGTGTCTGGTCCAGGAACAACAAGTCTCACCGTATTTTTGAAGGATACAAAACGACGGCCTGAGCTCGCGGCATTTGCGCGGCATGATTGAAATTCCCGTGGGACCACACATCACAATAAGAAAGATATTCATGGACTCGAAACCAAGGTCAAAGGATGAAAGGATGGGGCGCTCTGTACTTAGTATCATTCATTGCGCTTCACACGGGAACGTAATGCGTGCGGCACAAGCTTGACGACGCCTGCCATATTTCATCTGTGTCTTATTGTCGGGAGGAAGGCGTGTTCAATGTCGAACAATAAGCTCTCCGCTCATGGACAACTCGCGCCCTGTTGTAACTGATTCTTTACAACGCTGTCGTCCGGCTTGCATGGCACGTCAAACTGCACGATCCGTTTTCTCTTCTTGCCCGAAATCTTAAAGCTTAGTAGTGCGACTCCCGGCAACATCGCCTATGCGACCAGACCTTATTGTCTTTCGACTGTTTATAATGTCAGTCTCCCCACGACCTGTATTGTTCATGATTCTGCATCTTTCGCGCTTCCATTGACCTGAACTTTGCTTTGTCTTCTACACCAGACGACGTCCGGCCAAAGTAATGGATTCATTCAACACTATAGTTTCTTTCTTTTCCTCGTCCTCCTCCTCTCAATTTGACATAGAGGAATTTGAAATCGCCGCTGGCTCACTTCCTTCCGACGAGGAGAAACAAGGCTGCAACGGGAATTCTTTCTGCGTTGTTGCATAGAGCGAAAATCCCGTTGACATATAATCTTTATCATTATCTATCGCATCACATCGTGAGTTGTGTGGCTCCTCAAGCTATTGACCGAAGAATCTGAAGTGATTTTAATTAGCTAAACACTCACTCACTCACTCTTTGGAATCCATCCGATCGACACAAGTTCGGTTTCGTTATACCCACCCTTCTGCGCATCCCAATCACACACTCCATACTACGCAGCCCTTTGTTGTAACTTTAAGAGCTGGGCCTCGGGCATCAAGCTCCAGTTTCTGCTTCAACGCGCGGATTTTTATCAGCATTACACATTCATTCATTGTCCCCCTCTCCATCCATTCAACAGCATTGCATTTATCATTGTTTATCTTTATACCCATCATCCAGGCGCATAGTACACTATATATAGCTAACATTTGAACTTTTACTTGTCTTCAGCGAAGATAATTACGAGTAGCGTAAAAACAATAAAATGATATTCTCTGCGGATGATGGAAAATGTCCGACAACAAGATCACACTCTCGGTGAATACTGGGCCATGTTTCTATGGGCTCTTCTCTCATCAGTCAGGGTAGCCAATTCCTCCGCCTTAATGACCCGGAAAGGCCAGTTCCCCCCGCTGCGCATACTAGGAAGATACATGTCTTCTAAAAGATCATCGGCAACCTGAGGCATGGCCAATTGGGTAATGTCAACGAGCAGAACAACGTCAAATCAGTAGCAAATTGACGGGCGCTTACCAGTAACTCTCGTTTAGTCTTGTAGCTGGGTAGCGTTTCCTCATCCAGAC
Organism: Agrocybe praecox; assembly: GCA_964017145.1. Classification (NCBI taxonomy): domain Eukaryota; kingdom Fungi; phylum Basidiomycota; class Agaricomycetes; order Agaricales; family Agrocybaceae; genus Agrocybe; species Agrocybe praecox. The sequence goes on from OZ024850.1 coordinate 300,984, forward strand.
GGAGCGTATCTCTGCTTGTTTGATTGCTTCCTTCTACGAGCTTGGGAGACGCATCGGATCCCCCAGGAAATATGATGAAATCCAATGTGAAGCAACCTCGCTGGTATATGAAGCATTAGCTACAATCTGCCAACATTATTCCAGTATGTTTCAGTCATGGTCAAGTTTCGTACAAAATATAATTTACCATCGCGCCAATGATCGCAAAATCTCGTTTGGCAATATTTTTTGCAGGGACAATGCCTCGATAAATAGAACTAATTAGGTTGGTGTTGTTTTCTGGCAGAGTCTGGTGGATCAGATAGCGACTCGTAATTCCATATATTCTTGGTCTTTTCTATATCGATCGTCGGAGGGTGCCTGTGTATGCCTAACTCTCTGGCTGTATGCTCTGCAAGGTCTATGTGTCAGTTAGAAATATAGTTGGGGGAAAACAAAAATCTAACCGTCGAATAACTTTTCCCATGAACTCTTGTATCCAGTTGCGAGAACAACAATATCTGCAATAAGCTCTTTCCCTCCGCTGAGTAGGACTGTCTTCCCGTCTTCTGAGTACCCAACTGCTCTTGTAGACGGCATCAACTCGATGTGCCCAGCATTAACGTGAGAATAATACGAGTCAGAGTGAACGCGCCCCTCATCACTCGTTTTTATTCCCCAGAAAAGGGAATGCATATTCTTTCGAAGGGGTGAATCTTCAGGCACAGAGTATAATAAAAGCTTCATAATACCGCGACTGCGTCAGATTCGGAAAAGCCTTGAACATTTTGAGCACCTACTGAATAATTCTGTATCGCCTTGAACATTGCATGGATAATCCATCCTCCCACAGTTGTTTTATGTAAAAATCGCCTTTGAAAAACAGAAAATTTAGAATAGCAGATAATCTTCACAATAATGGCCAAAAAATTTGCTCAACACGCACTCGAGTTTTGTTTTTAATATTACATGGAGATTCAAAACACTGAAAAATCTGATTCTTAAGTCGTGAGCAGATATTCACGATTTCAATCATGATAAATCTACCGTACCTGCTCTTTGTAATAAAATTAGGAAGAGTGAACCTTGAGGCAACGAACGCTTCAGGCTTTCCAAATATGTGGAGGACCTTTCTCCCTTTGTTTGACAATTTAGCACAGATACTGTGGCATCATTCCACGCGTTAGGATATATTTTCATCGAATGAGAAGAATAACCGTGTACATACTCTGCACCCTATCTCCCTCCACCAATGACCAGGACAGTCCGTGCTTCAGTATGCAGGATTATCTCATCCATTCGCGACCGAAACTCTGATGAGTGCAAGATCATGCCTTTAAAGTTGACCTTTCTGGCTGCTTCGGTTGATAAGTTATCCGGGACACTCGGTGTACTGTATCCCTTGAGGAATAAAAAAGATATTAGAAATAGAGGAATATATGGCCCAGTTCTCACCCCTGTACCAAGAATTATCCTCGAGAACCTTCGCATTGTCTCTTCTCCGGAGTGAACTTGGGACGTATGGACCTCCCATACCTTCGCTTTGCCTTCTCACCTGGGTGATCTCCTCAAAGTTGAATTTAACTTTATCCTTGAGAAGTAGCATGTAGAAACTCTCCATGTAGTCACATGGCTCTTGACCAGTTATATGTCCGCCTGACTCATCAGAATCCTCTGGCGGTGGCATCTCAAGAGCAGAAAAGCGGTACACATCATGTATACTGCAAGGACGGATTGTAATGTGAATAATATAAGCATAACACTTTTAAGGCAGCTCTATAGATATGAGCTTACGAGTTGATGTGCAATCCAGGGTATACTCGAGTCCTTGCCCATGTCCCTCCCACGGATCCATCACGAGTGATCACTGTGATGTTTTTGAATCCATCTTGTAGTAGAACATATGCGCTGATCAGGCCGGCCATGCCCGCCCCAAGAATACCAATAGGTGAAGAAAGAATCTCATCCCTAGTAGAGGGCCTTGCATTAGGAGCGCTGTGCATTGTTAGGAGGTCAGACGTTGTATGTATACATTGTGAGCTGGAGGGTTCATCGAGCTTATATACGTTTAGCAATGAGCTTCTTAACTCTATTCTGAAGTCTGAGTATTAGATCCGGAGATGTGTTCCCTGAATCGTTTAAGTAAATATTGAAAAATGGAATCTCATTGCCCAGGGATCTCTACTCGCCTATTTAGGGAAATAATACTCCAAATTGGGAGTAAGACAATTCATATGGCGATTCCACCCCAGCTACGTCTGCAAATAATATTCTTATAGCCTCAGCCGATATGAGCAGAATTCTCCCTTAGAAAAATTCTCTCTTCTTTCAGGGAGGATATTTCCTTCATATCGATCACGCGGAACGGCCATGTCAGCCAACTTCCGCCACTACGCATACTTGGAAGATGCATATCTTCTAACAGTTCGTCTGCAGCTTGTATATATCTTAATGGAGAGTTTTGTGAGATGATTGCCACCTCTTATCAGACTATCACTTACGTCCAAAAATCGAGAGTGCCGCTGTAGCTTTCATTCGTCCACGATAGCATGTTTGGGTAGCGCCGCCTCATCCACACTGATCGAATTTCAGCCTCTCTGATTGCCTCTTCAGGTGAGGATGGCAGACGCATAGGATCTCCTTGAAAGTAAGATGATATCCAATGAGCCGCCACTTCGCTACTATAGGTAATGTTTGATGAGAACTAGGGCGAAGCGAATCAATGGCGTTAAATGGATGCGTAGGTGACTGATGGACTAACCGCTGCCCCTACAATGGCAAAATCTCTCTTGGAAATATTCTTTCCAGGTACAATACCGCGATATATAGAGGCAACATAATCGTCAGATTCATTACTAGGATGCGTGGGAGGAGGATCCACAAGTGACTTGTAGTCCCATTGGCGAACCGTGCTTTTTATATCAATACTAGCGGGATGTCTTGCGATACCAATTTCGCTTGCAGTTCTATCTATCTTTGGGCGTTAGAAGTAGAGGAATTGATATATAAGCCTTGTTACGAACCATCAAAAATCTTCATCCATGAACTTTTCCAACCGGTTGCGAAAACAACGACCTCTGCAGTAATCTCTTTTCGGTTGTTGAAAACGACGGACTTCCCGTCAGACGAGTAGCCAATCGCTCTGGTGGGAGCCACCAGTTCAATTTGCCCGGCATTTACTAATGAATAGAAAGATTTGGCATGAACACGGCCCTCGTCGTTAGTCCTTATGCCCCAGTAAAGGGAGTTCTTCCCTCGAAGCGGGGAGCCTTTCGGGATGGAGTAGGAAAAGTACTTAGAAAGGGTGAGATAAAGACAAAGGTGGGATATTTTACAAGACTTACTGATGCCTCCTGCAGTGTTTGAAAAAAAGACCGGACTATCCAACTCCCCACAGTGGTTGTGTGTAGGAATCGCCTGTAAATATTCATGTTGAACGTTAATCACCCATAGAAATAAATAAAAATCCAGCAATGTACTCAAGGCGTGTCTTTAAGAACAAATGAGGTGTAAGGACGCTGAGAAGTCTGTCGATGGATGCGCAATCAGCGCCTAATGGTCGAGGTGAAATTCAATAATAGTATAACCTGCTCTTTCTAATGAAGTTGGGAAGTGTCACAGGTGCAGCAATGAAAGCGTCAGGTGTTTCAAATGCATTGATGACCCTTCTTCCTTCATTCGCAAGTTTTGCACAGATACTGAGTATGATTATGTTTTAGTCACTCCATAAGCGAATAGTTGGGTAAACTCACTCCATCGCTGATTTACCGCCGCCAATAACAAGCACAGTCCCACCTTCCTTATCGTCATCCGACTTTTTAGGTTTGACTGCCGCAAGAATATCTTCCATTCGACACTTGAATTCTGATGAATGAATTACGATGCCATTGAAATGAGCTTTCCTTGCCGCTTCTAGTGTCAATTCTTCTGGAATCTTTGGATTACTACAGCCCTAATGGTTCGCTTGCTTCAGTAAGTATCACAAGTAAAGGAACTAGTACGAGCCATACCCCAGTAGCAACGATGACTCGGGAGAAGAGATGTACTCTTTCTTCCCCAGTATGTTTGTTCTGAACTTTAACTTCCCACAATCCCGCCTCATTTCTTGCGACCGAGAGAATCTCTTCTTCAAATCGAAATTTTATATTGCCTTTGAGGAATTTCGAATAAAATGTCTCCATGTAATCGCACATCTGGACTCCTGTGATATGCCCTCCAGTCTCCGCGGAGTTTTCAGGTGGCGGCATGTCAAGGGCAGAAAACCGGTACTCCCCATGGACGCTGATGAGTAGGTGTAGTCACACATAAACTTGGTCTTCTTAGATATCAGTGTAAGTACACGTACTTGTTAATGTGCAGCCCAGGATATACCCGATCTCTCGACCAAGTACCTCCGACTGATGGATCACGAGTGATAATGGTAATATCCTTGAAGCCATCCTGCGCGAGGACATGGGCACTTATCAAACCACCCATTCCTGCACCGAGGATTCCAATGGACTCGGAAAGGACGGGACGTGGGAGCATTTTATCTGACGAAGAGATAGTGCCCATTGCTGTTGCTCGAAAACAGGGTGATCAAAAGAAAGAGTCGAGTACTGATCCCATGCCAGCGAAGCAGAATGAATAAGCCGCATACGTCATGTCCATTCCGAATCGCAAAGAGAGAGAGACCGTGTTCAAACTCAACTGTCGGGTGCGAAGGGATCTTCAAGGTAATTTAGAGTATACTTATATGTTAAAGTTAAAAACAAGCCAGACACTTGTCTAAACTTAGGTACATAAGAAAATGGCTGCCACTGGCAAGTACCGGGTAAACAATTCAGTGTTTGTCGAATGCTATCAGATTCGTTCCTCCAATATTCCTCCAGGCAAACATTGCTAAGACTATGTTCAATGGTCGTTTTTGTAAAATAACAAAACGACACTGGACGGATTCGGATTCCGTATCTTGCTTTGACGCTGCACTCCATCTTGAGGCCTGAGACTCGATGTATTTTTCTTTTTATTCGATAGACTAAATATACATAACTTGAATTGAGTTCTACCCCTATGGCATTTGGACAAGTCGGTTGCAAGTCGGTGGAAACCCACGATGATGTGCCGAAAATTTTAAATGTTTGGCAAAGCCGAGGTCCAGTATTTCAATATCCGCTAATTTCGTGTTCACAACTTGTTCACAAGCCATTCTCAGCCTCAGTCTAAATTAAATAGCAAGTATCAGAGTCATTACAGGCAATGGAAAATCTCAAGAGAAGTTTACAGCTAGCACATAACACGCTGGTGAGCTGCCTTGAACCCCTTTGAATTCTGTTTTTGTCACATCTTATCATCGGGCGCCGATCTCGTGCTCAAGATGAAAGAAAATGGTACAAGGGATATTGGCATAGGATATAATTTACATAACAGAATTTGTTCTTTCTGGAATTATCCGTTTTTACTGCTCTTGAATAACACAACTGCTAGCAGCCTCGTATGTAGCGACCCATGGCCATTCTTGCCGGTCGGCAACTCTGCCATCACGTTGATCCCCTAAAAGGGAAACGACCTGTCGATCACCTTTGTGGCACCGACTTGCTTCATCATGGACTCGAGGACATTACAACAACGTTTCTCTCCACCCAAATTTACGAGGTTTTTGTTTGTCCAACTTCCTCCGCCACTACATCTTACCTTAAATTATAGCTCTGACTTTTACCGCGTAAAGCCTACTTCATCAAGGTAAGTTGCCGCAGGAGTCCGACTCTTCCACGACCACCGGTAATAGCATAAGTTCCTTGTGATAATTAACCTTCCTAAGACAAATAGACAGGCTATCGAACCTTGTTGCAACCCACGAACTTCCCTTTAACGCAATAGAAGTTAACAATCGTCATGTCTTGCCCGGATTGCACGAAGGGTGACTTTCTTCCAGGAGAACCCATTGGAAGTATCAATGAAGAATTCCAGGGCGCGTACTTCACTCCTGCACCAGGAGGAGGTCCAAGCAAGCGAGCGGTCCTGCTCTTCACTGATGCGTTTGGTCTACCGCTAAAAAACTGCAAAATTATGGCAGATGAGATAGCAAAGAGGCTGGAATGTGATGTATGGATCCCAGATTACTTCAAAGGTGAGTACGTGCATTGCTATGTGCTACGTTTATGTTAAGGGAAGATGCAATTAGGAAAACCTTTGTTCCCCGTCGATGCTATGGTTCTTCCTGACAGGGCTGGAGTGAAGTTGACCATAATGGACTGGCTCAAGTTCATCGTCATTGGTGTTTCCAACATATCTGCGATTATCAGTAATAGACCCTCTGTCGTAGACAAGAGGCTAGAATCTGTACGTGGAATCTATTGGATTATGGAGGTTATACATTAATCCCTAATGTGAAACATAGTTCATTTCTTTGTTGAAAGAGAAAAAGAAATACGAGAAGATTGGTTCTGTTGGGTGCGTGGATCTGTATTAGCATGAATGCTTCACTGACAGAGTTTTAGATACTGCTATGGAGGAGCTACTTGCGTCCGCATCGGCTCGACTGGCCTTGTCGACACAGTTGTCATCGCTCACCCTGGAACCTTCTCGCTTGACCAGGTCAAGGCCATGAAGGTACCTGCTTCTTGGGTCTGCGCTCAAGGTATTCACACTTTTCTCGACCTTTTCTTCGTGTCTGAGTATAAGCACAGAGGATTTCTTCTTCCCTGACTCTCTCAGACACCAAGCAGAGGCAGAATTTGCAGGAAGGGAAGGAAAGGAGAATTTCGTCGAGCATGAGTTCAGGGAATGGAAAGGTTAGTCGTTAAAGCTATAAAGTGATATCATAAATATTTTCTTACTGTATTCTCTCAGGCACACAACACGGTTTTGCATCACGTCCAAATCTGAATCTTCCAGAAATCAAAGAAGCTTACGAGGGAGCATTAGATCAGACGGTTGAATGGTTCAAGAAAACCTTGGTGGTTTGATCACCACTGTCCCCCGGATTTCTCTCTGTTTAGATTTGGATCGTCGAGATTCCTTATTACTATATCCACGGATCTCTTCGTGCTTGTGCGCTATTTATATTACCTTGGGTGTTTAAAACATATATGGTACTATTGTTCCTTCGCCTGTTTTCGCGTGGTATCATCGGCAGGGAAGTGAAATGACGTATGGTAAGTAGCCTTCGCGGATCACTCTCCACGGAGCTCTGTGATAGGTACCACACCAAGCGAAGAATGACCTTGTTTGCTATGTAGTTCAAGAGCGATGATCCGGCGATCCCATACGGAAGAGGCAACTTCAAAGCGCTTATACGACCTTGCGGGATCAGAACATCTCCCACTAGCGTTCTGAGAAGGGTAAACATCCAACGTGGGCTAGATCGCTGTTGGGAGCTGGAGAACAGTCTGCGAGGATATGGTCCGCCCGACTGAACCTGATTATAGATGAGTGGAGCTCATTATACTGCCCTGAGCAGCGAAACGTGTGATTATAGTAACAAAGAATAACCATTGAAGATGCAAGGCATATTTCTTAATAGTTACTTCAACGATAACGGGCTTTTCTCGCCAGCGGTGAATGTTAATGTGGTGAAGCACGAGGGGTACTGATGATAATTACATGAATGATGCGACAGGATTGAGCAAAACAAACATAGCAACTTGATGGATGCTGTAATTTTGTAATTTTAAAAGGGCTAGAAAAATGCTTATTGCGGAGACTTTTAGATCACCCGCAGGGAAATTCCACTCTCGCGCGTCTGTGTATGACCTTCTTTATTCTCAAAAGGTATCATACTTCTCGTATTGAAAACCCGCCCAGTGCGCGACGCGTCTCAAGCTCAAGCTCAAGTCTGACACGCGTCTCCAGAAATTAGAATGTGGATGAGCCACGTGATGCTAAGTCAGGCATCACGCAGCCAAATGGGCACAAATATTGGCTGCTTTCCCCGACACACTCCGAACGTTGACCAACACATTAACTATGCACGCTACTCTCATCCGCCGCCAGCTCGGAGGCCTCGTTCCTCCCAAAATTGCTACCCCGAAGCTTGTTGTGCGTACCAGGGCTCAATAGGAGGATTTCAAGGATTTCTAACCAAATTTTCCGATTTTTTTTTGGGTCCCTTCGAAACGAAACGAAATATAGTCAGGTGGATCTGGTGCAGGACTCGGACCCCTTGTGAACTTTTATTCAAAACTCCCCAAGGGCAACAGCACCGCCCGCGTTAGTGGTATCAAGGGTCGTTACTTCTCTGGTGACAACGCGTCTGGAAAGCCCATCGTTGCTCTCATTACCAGCTTGTTCTTAATTGGTTATACCATTGATTACAACAGTGAGTTTACCGTATTCTGCCTGTCAATTTATGTGCTGAATGATCTCTGCAGTGCACTTGAGTACGTCGCTACTTTGTTTGAATTTGTTTCTGTCTTATGACGATACTGCACCCCCTAGAGCACCACAAGAACAATGCTCACTAGAAGAAAGAGTTGGGATTAGAAGCATCCATGTTGAATGTATAGATCATACGCGGAATCATAATATTTCTTTTGCGCTACACCACGCTTTGGAGCTATTAGAGGATACATCAACTTGCTCGAATCATCCGGGCTCGTGGGTAGGCCGAAATGCGTGTGCTGGGAAGAAAGGAAGACTTGAAGGATTACGTTCTGTCCGTCAGTGTCGTAATGTGGGGAATTATGCTTTGTGGCTCTCTCCCCTTAGAAGAGCTTGTCCCTCATGGTTTGCGACCTTGCGTTTTAACCTCTTTGAGGCCCAGAGCGGCCCATCTCGGTCGTCAAATAGTGAGTCTCGAGTCTTGCTCTCTTTATCCTAGACAAGTTCATCTTCTCGTTGCTCGGGAGGTGGGGCCCGAGGTTTGCATGTCATCTGGACTTCCTCGTTGCAGAAGGTTCCTGCTGCAAGGTAGATTATTATTGGACGTTAGAGTCTTCGCAGTCAGGTTGAGTTGTCTTGAAACCCTGTTCTTTACATCGCTTATCCTTTCTATTCTAGTACCACAACGATCAGCTTGCCTCAAGCGAGTAGTTTGTGAAGACATTGCGACGATGCTATACGACCTCTTCTATTCGCCTCAGTTACACGACCCTGCTAGCAGTCGTGCCCTGTTTTTTTGGCCTATTTACAGGATCTCGCTCGGCGAACTAGCTGCAGTTGCCTTTCCTTGGGAAGAACGTTTCCAAATTTCGGAAAAGTCCAACAATTCCGACAACCTTTACACGCCTGACTCTGGCCGTGTCCATTTCCTTCATCTTCTAGACAGGTGGCAGTTATTTCCGATAAGCCGTGAACCTGGTTTTGGCTTGGAATATTTGGGCGGTTTTCTTCTTATTTTTTTTCTTTTTGATAAACATATGGTTGGAATGCGATGGATGATAAGATAGGCTTTGGACGATGCTGCATTGAAGCTTGGATTATGACAACTGTAATCGACGTCGCCACTGCCAAAGCCTCAAGCAGCTGCTCCCGAAAGATTTTCTATGTTCAAGCTCGGTATCAAGGATCTAACAAGAGAACGTTGTTTTGTAGCCCGTAAAACATGTACTTTTTTACTTTGCTATGTTTTGCTATATGTCAGTACTGTTCTCATACCTTTTTCGAGTCTTATCTGAGTAAAAATTACAACCAGATCTTGGGAAATGATCGGCGTCACGGTTGTCGAACCGGAGGCGAAGTAAAGGGGAAAAGACCGGTCACACGCGTCATATAATAGCTAGGTATACCAAATAGACTATTCGTTTATTCCTAGTAGTATGTATAACTCGAATGGCGTACGATACGTATGATACAGGGAAAACAAAGATAGCAAGGGCAGGAACAGTGCGAGTGAAAAAATATTATACTGTACATTGAATGCGAGGCTGTGGGGTCGGCTTTTACTTGTCATCATCAAGAAATGAAGAAAACGAAAGCATCGAGGTATCTGGGCATCTATAAATAATTGCAGGGCAATTGGGTGGTTGACGGGATATGTGGATGTCGTTCGAGGGTCGACGGACGGGAGTCCGCCACCTCATCTCAAGGGGATTCCTGCCGCCTTAGCCTGCGCGGCGCGGCATGCGAAGCAATATTCGTCTACGGTGTCGATGTCTCTTTGAATTTCCTCGCCAAAATCCTGCAAAAAGATGAAGAGGTGGTCAACACCAAGATGATGATCATTGATACCAAAGACATCGGTGGAGCCTCAAAGAAAGATGCTTACAGTTATACATGTCCTCAGTCGGCAGTTCTTTGGGTGATAATAGCTGCGCTCGCAGTTGATTGCAGTGCAGTCGATAATGGTGGTGACGAGGTGACGTTGGAAATGCTGTGATAGTTGAAACAAATGTCAGTCGGTGATGGAGAAATGATTATGGGCGCCAAAGACAACACACCCCGCACTTGGACCACCGCGTTCCTTCACTTGAAAAATTACAAGTTAAAATGAGTCTCGGAAGAAGATGAAGGTTAGAAAGACATACGCTATTCTGCGACACATGTTTCGACAAAGAAAAGTTTATAAAGGCGAGCTCAAGAGATTCTAGAAAGCAGACTCGGGGTGTCCTCTCGAGGTCAAAGGGAAGCTGGGGTTGAAGTGCAGCGAAAGGGGAATCAACCGCCCATTTTATACCTCAACGAACAAAGAAGGTGTGATGATCTGTGATCCCCTTCGGCACTGGTATATGTATTGATAGTTATGCAATTCCGGGATGCTCCAAGAGCAGGGCTAGCGAGATAGGATAAAAGCCAAAACGAGCCAAAAAGGTCGCCATTCCTTTGCATCACGATCACACCCGCCCGAGCTAAGAAGGAACGGACGCCTGGGCAAGCCGTAAGATCTCCCACATGTGCGAATGTAGGAATCCGAATAGTGGTCTCCACCAACAACAAACCTTTTCCGTTCCGATGTTTATGGGTTTTGATTGAAATATCTGCATGTGACCCTTTTTTATTTTTTTTGTTTGGGTTCTGCACTCCTTGACGTACGTCTGAAAAGCGATGTGTGAGAAAAAAAATGAGAAGAAGAAAGCCGATAAGGGTTTAAAGGTGCTTGCCCGGGCTTGTAGTAAAGAGACAAAACAAAGGATCGTGAATCCTTGGGGCCTATGGACCGCCGCTCCGGGGATCCATTGGACGCTGGTCCCGGCAACCCGTAACCTCAGGGCGTCGAGTCGACGGAACCAAAATCTTAGACCATTTGTCAGCAACCATGTACGCTGAGCCTCGCCCGAAATGTTTAATTAAGGTCTTGAATCTTCAAGCTTCAGGGATGAACACCATCAAACCCAATGATCGAAAAAGCTCAGCCTAGCACGCATATTTACTGCCGGTGAATCATGGGATGTCCCAATATATACCTAAAAGAATTCAGAAACAGTAAAATCTAGTAAGAGAGATAGTCAATGTCGTGCGAACAAAAAATACTAGAGCGTTAGAAAAGCATGTGGAGATTGGGAGCCATGGTAAAATTCTCCAGGGGGCTCGGTGTACCGATCACGCCAATTATAATGACTAGTAAATCAGATAAAAATCATCCTTGAAGATAGGATGATCTTTTCGATAGCGATAGGGATTCGAAGATCCGTGACGGCGTATTTCGCGGGGTTTGGAACACTCAGAGCGCAGATATACGCCATGGCGTTTGTTTGTTTCTTATCTTGCGAACGGAACGCTTCCATGGTACGCCGCGGAATCTCCAAATCGTTGCCCCCCCCGACTTCTATCTATCGTCAGGGAAAGATCTGATAAGCAAAAAAGAACGAACACGTTCAGCTTCGTGGTGTGATACCCAGCAATCCGAAGAACACATAGTCGCTGAATCTCGCGTCTTTTTAGAGCCCGGTGTTTGAAGTTATTAACGAGTGGTATTACATAACCTGTAAGGGTCATGATAAGAATAGTGGTATTACTTATACAAGGAAGCTATTGTGTCTTCTCTTCGATGTGGATTATCACAAAGCGTCGCGTCAGGAGATTGAAGATATTACCGAAAATGAACGCGATTACGGAACAGGTGAAGATGATGACATTGTATGGCATGCTGAAGTCCGGAGTCGCCAAGTCTACAAGCAAGGTCGATGTGTACATTCTGCCTTCCTTCAACATGACGCTTGACCCGTTTCCGACCAACTCAATGGGAGTAAAAACTGCAGGGGGCAAGTCCCAACCCCTTTGGGCATCTGGAGGATGCTCGGTGTATCGCAAGAACGCCTTCGTCACGTCCATTGTGATCTGGACAGTCGTCTGAGGCGGAAGACTTAATAGAACTTGGAAGGTTGTGGGTCGAGAATGAGGGATAGATGGCATATAGGTCAAGTTCGAGATGATTCCGTCTTTGGGCAAACCCGTCAATTTCAAATATAACACTAGCTCGAGAACAAGACGAACTTTGAATGACACCATCAACACGAGCTTCAAGTGTGTGGACATAAAACTGTAATAGCCATGGCATGGTTTCAAGGTACAGGGCACGGACGGTAGAAGAACGTTGATTTGTGATGGTCACCGAGAGTTGGCCATGCGCCTGACTGGAACCTCGGAGTGTTCTTTTGACCGTAAAGGGTGTAGAGTCGGAACGGTAACCTAATGCTATGGTAGGAATGAGGCCATTTAATTTTAACGCGGTAACAAATAGAACCCACGGTATGTGAAAGGATCGTGGAATAACAAGTCCACGTTGATTGGTTTCTCGACTAGATATGTATTGGGTGAGGACAATGTCATTGAGCGTTAACGGCAGCTACGCTTACCTGACGCGACATCATAAACCGCCACACTTCCATTGATGCTTGAAGGCTCGGGTTTGATCTGATAGGCCGCGTTTTGGGGTAATGCTACCATGATTTCACTAGTTTCTGCCACGGGGCATACCCGACCAATATTGCGTTCGAAAAGGGACTGCAAAGTCCAGTCTATAGATATTGTGAGTCTATTGTAGGTATAGTACGTGTGATAAAACCGTACCTGGTTTCTTCTTGGATCCACTCCGCAGAGGGTCAGACACAATTTGAAATGTCAACCGAATTTCGATCCCTTGGTCCTCCCGCCAGAGAACATGCACACCCATGCCGTGCCAGTCGGCGTCAAAAAGGCGGTGAGGGTTCAAAAGGGTTGCAATCCCAGAGAGTGATTTGCAAGGAAGGAGTTTTAGGAACGGCGTCAAGTTTTCGGTACACACGTGTTCCGAAGGTAAAGACGCGTGCCGTACTTGGTGAGATACATTCTCGTCCCAGTCTGGCAGCATGCCTTCTGGGGTGAAGGACACCAGAGGCGATGTTGTTCGTAATTCATCCAGGGATCCGACAGAAGCGCAGAAAAGACCTGCGAGGCCATTACGAAGCCCTCTCCAGCGTTCGTCCACCCTGGTCCACCCATGTCAACTTTTGGGGCACTTTTATTTCGTGTAACAAAACTCACGTTCGTGTTGCTCCATCGCCTATCCATGTCCACAGCTCTGCGCCGGTTCCTACACCTTTTTCTTCTGGGTAGCCCCAGCGATCGTAATTCCAGTTCCCAGCATTAAGGGTCAAATGAAGTTCTGTGATTGCGTATTCTCGCAGAATCTGGCCCAGAGCAAGAGGAAATAATTTATAATGCTGGGCTGCGGGGGTTCGTTGATCATTTCTTTAAGAAAAGAAGGGTATATAACGTACAGATATCTTCCTCGTCCAACGTCCTAGGATTTCTTGGTATTGCATCCTTTAGAAGCGTTGTGAAAGTAAAGGTCGATATAACTTTGCCATCTTGCAAGGTTTTTAGTGATAGCTTCTCAGTGAATACCTCTTGACTGGTCCCTACAGCAGCCAGGCAGAGGTGGAAAAGAGTCAGAGGCCACAGAGTTTGGAAGACGTTCAGCATTGCGCTTGTGCTGCTGGTCGGCGCCGGTATGACGATATAGTCATATCACGTGTATGTGTGACTTCAGTGTTCGCCAATTGCCGGAGTTAAATTTAACTGTAATCCAAAGGACTTTATTTTGAATTCGACCCATCATCGTCTAACTGGCCTCGAGGACTTGTAATTCGGTTGGAAATACTAGCTTCCAGAATCTGAAGTACTATTGACTGGAGAATATTGCTTTTTCTTCCGGCACCCAACTAGCACCGTCTTTTCGTGACCAAGTCCTTATCACCACCACCACACCCTTGTGACTTTGATCTTTGCCAGCCTCCAGGCTCAGGTTCGTTGTCAGTGGCGTACTGTAGAGCTACGCAAACGAAACAAAAGGAATTTTTCCTGGTCAGCAGGGCATAATAATTGTACGGTTAAATTTCCGACATACGCGTCAACACTGCCTGACCAAACCCAAAGGAATATGTCCACTATTTTATCGAAAACATTCAAAGTCCAAGTGATTGAAGGGGCAGAATATGTTCCACGTGCCGCCCGGCGCGTTATCTTCAATTCAGATCTCTTAAAGGCCGCTAAATTGTGTACCGGGGATATTATCGCCATATCTAGTGCAGATTCTAGCAAGGTTGGATTCAGTCGGCTTATCTTATCATCACTGGCGTGCTGTGTCTCTGACCTGCTTTTTCTGACAGAAATACGTAGTGGGAGTTGTGTGGCCATCACTGGATCTTCCCCAAGATAGTGAGATTCCTGTTTCCAATTACACGGCTTTCAAGTTTCTGACTCGTTTCTTCTTTTCGCTTAATTATTTGACAAGCTCTCTTGATATCCACTTCCTTCTTCCTAACTGCAGGCCTCACGGCCGGCCAGCGTGTTCGTATTATACCTCTTTCAGGCCTCGCGGTCACGAAGTTTCCTCCGGGGCTTCCTTCACTCAGGGACTTGCAGGAAGCCGGTTCCATACGATTACAAGAAATTCCCATCGACGGAAATGGTTTACAGCTCATCCGTCCTTCGTCATCGAAAGACAAAATCGATCAGCAGGACGACTGGCTGACTCTGGCAGCTCGAGAACTTCTCGGTATGTCTTTGCCCTAATTGTGAAATCCTATTCGGCATTCAATTCGCTCACCTTCCTGGCATGTAAGTCGATTTGAAGTATATCACCAACAATCAGGTTATAGAATTCAATTATGAGGGACAACTTCGACGCTTCTCCATTCTATTCATTACTGCGCGTAACGTCACCGCCTCTAGCGTAGATGAAGTCGTCAATGAACTCGCTCGCGAATTCAATAAACTATCCACGGAATTGACAACACAGATATGGTCGGTATCCTGGGATTCTTCAGTGACGATACATACGAACGATTTCTCCAAAGATCGCGATACTGTCCATAAGGTAAGTTTAGTTTTAGAATCCTGACAATGTGTCTTCTCATGATGGGCCATGTGTCCATCCTTAGCCGGATGTCGAGATCATGGAACACAAATCACTAAAAGAAGCATATTCATCTGTTGGTGGCCTCAACAAACAAATTGAAGCAATTCGTGATTTGCTTGAGATTCCTCTTCAACGCCCAGAGCTGTTTAGTTACTTTGGTATGTCAACACCCCTTTCCTTTATCACCATACTAAATCACATTAAACTCATTTTGACTCCTTTTCGCCCAATATAAAGGTTTGAAACCTCCTAGAGGTATCCTTCTCTATGGGCCACCAGGTACAGGAAAAACGCATTTGGCTCGTGCTATTGCTTCTTCCACAAAATCTTCTGTGCTCGTGATCAACGGCCCTGAGCTATCTTCTGCTTATCATGGAGAAACTGAATCAAAGCTTCGTGAAGTGTTCAGGCAGGCTCGTGAAAGGAGTCCATGTATAGTTATTCTGGACGAAGTAGATGCATTAGTTCCCAGAAGGGAAGAAGGTGCAGGAGGGGAAGTAGAAAAACGGGTCGTTGCAACGTTATTGACCATCTTGGATGGGATAGAAGACGGAAGTTCTGGTGTCCATGACCGCGTCGTAGTTATCGGAACCACTAATCGTCCAAACGCTATTGATCCCGCTCTCCGTCGACCAGGTAGATTTGACCGTGAGATAGAAATAGGTCAGTCTAGTTCACTTTCTTTCTTCAAGAATGTTTTAAAGAAAGCGTCTCATAGGTATTCCTGACACCGAAGCCCGTCTTGCCATTCTCAATGTGCTTCTCTCGAAAACACCGCATGATATTTCGACTGAAAACCTGCACGCTCTCGCATCAAAAATGCACGGGTATGTCGGTGCTGATATCACGGCAGTCGTTCGAGAAGCAGGCACAATTGCTATCAAGACGTGGCTCGGTACCGTTGGGAAAGAGTCGTCGTCACCTACAGACCCTGAATCATTGAAATTGGAGCTCAGGGACCTTGTTGCTGCGATGCCTACGATCAGACCCTCAGCAATGCGGTCCCTTTTCGTCGAAGGACCGCCGGTGCGCTATTCTGAGATTGGTGGTCAGGCTTCTGTGATACAAAAGTTGAAGGAAACGATAGAATGGCCTTTGCTCCATCCGGAGGCCTTTCAACGGCTTGGTGTAAAACCTCCAAAGGGTATTCTCCTGTACGGACCTCCTGGGTGCAGTAAAACTGTACTTGCTCGTGCGTGCGCATGCGAAAGTGGCGTGAATTTCGTAGCTGTAAAGGGACCAGAGGTGAGTAAATAATTTCAGTGTTGAGCTATCTTTGCGATGCCGTTCTCCGTTTCTTTCGATTAGCTTCTCAATAAATTTGTCGGAGAATCAGAGAGGGCCGTACGAGAAATTTTCAGAAAAGCCAGAGCGGCATCTCCTTCAATTATATTCTTTGTGCGTTCCTTTGTTCAATTTAGCAATTCCAACACTCTCATCTTATCGTATCATAGGACGAAATTGATGCGTTGGCTACATCCAGAACATCTTCAGACACCGATCATGGTTCCTCTCATGAAGGTGTTCTGACAAGTTTATTGAATGAAATGGACGGCGTGCAAGAATTAAGCGGTGTTACTGTCATTGCGGCGACTAATAGACCTGAATCAATCGTAAGTCCAATGGGTATCCGGTATGGGCAACGAGTTGATCCGATATACTCAGGACTCTGCTCTTATGAGACCTGGTCGTCTTGACCGTATCCTGTACGTTGGCCCTCCAGATATGGCGGGACGAGAGGAAATCTTGCGTATCCGAATGAAGACTATGACTGTGGGATCAGATGTCGACGTCAGAAGCATTGCAGAACTCGTGAGCGTTAGCTTATCGTCAGGGTCGTTCTTTCTTCTAATTTGCAACTTCGCAATCAGACTGACGGATGCTCTGGGGCAGAAATATCTGCCTTGTGTCAAGAAGCTGCTATCCTTACCATGCAACAGAACATGGAGGCACCTCATGTGAGTTTTACGACGCCTTGAGTTGCACTGCCTTGTATTTATACTTGTCCCTACGATAGGTTACCCAGGAGGCATTTATCCAGGCTGCCAAGTCGACAAAAAGACAAATCACGCCGATGGTTTTGCAGAAATTTGCCAGATGGAGAGATGGAAGCGACGCACGCCAACTTTGAGAAAAAACATTGGCAAAATATCCATAGTCATTTCAATGTTGCTTTTCTTAACACATCTTAAACCGATCGTGGATTACAAACCTTGCCGCGTGGTGTTCTCCTTGCTCATAGCCCGTGGATCCTTCCTAATAGGCGATCATCATTCATTGAGAGTATCCTTTTATGGCGAACATAAGGATGTTCTTTCGAGTTGCTCCACGTCCATGCCGCTCTAGAGAAGTTCTTCTGCTAGTCATTTCTGTGCAAGTCGTGAGCGCAGTGGGAACGCACTGCAGCATCGGGATTATCTGCATGCCTATATCCAACCTAGGACTGGCAGCCTGGGAATTAGCATCTTAAAAAACAGGATAATTAAGGATGTTCT
This sequence comes from Agrocybe praecox, assembly GCA_964017145.1. Taxonomy (NCBI): domain Eukaryota; kingdom Fungi; phylum Basidiomycota; class Agaricomycetes; order Agaricales; family Agrocybaceae; genus Agrocybe; species Agrocybe praecox. The sequence goes on from OZ024850.1 coordinate 318,717, forward strand.
TTGGGTCAGCTGATGATAAATAAGAACATGATATGTTTTTCACTGACGTTTTTAGAAGCAAGGAAATTTCCGCCGACAGTCTTGAAGAGCTGGAGACATTTTTATAAAACAAAGGAATAAATACGTTTATTGTTCGAAATGAGGTCGGCATTAAGGTGTATGTGCTAAAAATCCTGACCTTTCTAGATGGGCGCCTCGGCAGGTGCTGCCGAGAATATTGATGCGGCATCTCGTAAGCCGTCGAGCGCTAATCCCGCCGCGCATAACGTTCTGGGCAAATCAGTAGCCTAGAACGCTGTATATGATGTAATCGATCGATCATTCTTAAATGAAGCGGGTCACACACAAATCTATACTTCAGAAAAAATGACATGCTATCAACTTAATTATAATTGGATTTTTACCAGTGTAAAGGGACGAAGTGTAACAATTTAGGTGGCCCGCTTTCTAAAAAGAACCTCAGCACTTGTGCTAGGAGCCGAAAATCCTTGGAACCAAAAGTTCTTTGGCCTAGCATCACCAGAAAGCTTGACGTCATAGTTTAACAGGATATGGGCCATCATCGCCTTCAACTCGTTTGCTGCGAAGAAGCGTCCAGGGCTAAGGAAGGAGTCTAAATTATAAGCGCGTTATATCAAAGTCGCTCTATAAACGTACCATGCATGTCGGCCCGTCCCGAAAATGAGGTAATCGGGGCTAAGTGACACAAATTGGTGCTTGATGCTTTCCCCTTCTTCTTCTCTCATGTCCACGAATCTGAAGCCTTTGAACGCTTGAGGGTCGTCGTAGACGTGCTGGAAGTATGTTAGTCTTTTCTTGAGGGGTATATATACGTACCAGAGCACTTACGTCATCCATGTGGGATGCATTGACGGCAACTGCGACGTGAGTGCCAGCTGGTACCGTAACGCCATTCGAGAACGTGAAGTCCTTCATCAGCTTGCGGTTCATCGCGACTTAAGTGCATTGTTAGTCAGACATCGTGCTTGAGTGTATGGGGCTTTCTTACTTGCGCCAGTTGCCATGCGTTGAGACTCCTTGATAAAACTGTCGAGCTTACGAAGTTTACCCATCGCCAACTTGTTCCACCCTTCTGATTCGATAACGTCCTCCACTTCCTTTCGCAGAGGAGCGATGTACTCTGGATTAGCAACGAGGTCAAACAAAGCATTGGTTAAAGCCTATACACGCGTCAAATATTGGCGCTCTGGAATTCCAGTGAGGAACCTACATGGGATGTGGTGTGGATCGCGGCGAAATTGATAGCGAGAATACGAAGCGCCAAGTCCTCAACGTTGCGATTATGTTCCTTGGCGTCCTCCAAGAGCCAGCTAATGAGATTGTTCTACGTCGGTTAGCTATTGTATTGACCTTTTCGGATAATTCACTCACTGGTCTGTCTTGCCATTCAGGCCCATATGCAGCTTCTTGTTCTAGATGGTGCTTGATCATGGGGCCGACATGACCAACAGCTCGCTTCAGGTTCGCAGATACGTTGGTTACCAGACGTCCTACAATTCTAAATAATTTGTAGCGTAAGACTCTTTCGTTTGATTGAGAAAACTCTCACTCACGGCTTTAAAATGTTTGGGAACATGTTTATTATTTGGCCCCTTGCAACGACGTCGATAGTAAACTGTTGGTTAAGCTCCATGTAGTCAGGGTTCCTACCTGTTTGTAATGAGCATTTGTGTACAGATATTTTTACAAACAAAAAGACCCACATAATGGAAGCCCAACAAATAGACGATTGCTAGTTCTGCACACGATCTTCATCAAAGTCGGAAGTACTGGCACTGCCGTCCACTCTGTTCATGTAGGTTATTTTAAGGAAGCACAGATCGTGAACACTCGAGACTTGCCATTCTCCTTTGGAGGGATTATATCGTTGAATGAAATTTTAATTTCATCTCTAATATCGTTGAATCGAACGGCGATATTGCGAGTCAAAGGAGTTCTGACGGTAGCGGTGTGATAACAGTCAGTGCGGATTTTTGTGCCCATCGTGTAGTCGGTTTGGATTCCCTTTTTGATAGGTTAGGTGTTGGATATCGTATCTGTTAATTGAAGTGATTACATACCTCTGCCACTGCATCATCGAAAGACATCACATCGTTTCCTGTTCTGCGGATATCGTCCACCATTTGAGGACCGCTGACGATAACGAGCCATCTCGACATAATAGGGATTTTGAAGGCGGTACCATAGTACTTTCAATGAGAAGTCACTGGGATGTTACTTCAGTGGCTTGATATAAATTCTTACTTTGGTGTAACCTTCCTGAACTATTTCGCGTCCATGGAGGAAGAACCTGAATGCATCCCAATAAGAAGTAAGAATGCCAGACGACCCAACGGTGGGAATATGTCTAAGCTATTATTTATTTCTCAGTGATGAGGATAGACTATGAAAAGCAAAACATACTTTGTACGCCGTTCTAGTGGCTTGGAACCAGACCGTAGCAGCATAAACACCTAGTAGACTCAGGAGAACCGGAAAGTAATTCGAATCCATGGTTGTGGGGTAAAAGTAATGCGAGACCCAAGCGAGACCCACATATCTGTATCAATTTATAACCTAACTGTTGCCGAGTCCTGAAGGCCTGAAGGCCTGAGTACTAAGTCGCCCAGTTAGCCGAGTCGATGGATCCCCACAGGATGTCTTCTTTTTTTCCTTTCCGAGGGTAGTACAGTGTGCCCATCGAATGATTTTCACAGCGGGCGCCGAGACCTGTATATCGGAAATACAGCCTAATATATACTGGTCGCGTGTACATATTGACCTGTATTTCCAAGATACAGGTGTCGGCCATACATATACGGGAAGCCCGAAACCTGTATCTTCGACATACAGGTTAATAAATACACGCGATCTATATTTATTAACCTGTTTCTCGGAGAAACAGGTATCGGCGCCTGCCGTGCTTCAGTTGTCCTTCAGTCTTCAATGGCTATCAAATGACTATAATTGGCGGTCCATCAGTTACAGCCGGAGATATATCCCGCGACAGTCATACATTTTACCTAAAATCTCGGGCTGGGGCTCCGTTCTCTGTTTTCTCGACATTATACGGCGGAAATTTTTAACAAACCTGCATTTTTTGAGGCTCGGGATCCCCACACAAAGCCTATACACATAGTGATTATATATAGCCTGAAGTGAGTGAAATTTCAAGGGTTCCCCGGGTCATTGGAATTGTGCCCAAATATCTGATTGATCCGAACACTTAGCAGCACGTGCTTTTAAGTTAGCAGACAAGACAATTAATTCCAAAAGAAGCAAACACAATTATTATTGTCTGCCTTTGACCGCTTTTGTGTTGCCGTCGTCCTCTCTTTCGATTTTGAGGCCTTACAAGGCCGGTAAACCCTCAGATTATCGTGTAATTGACACATAATATACGGTACAGGAAACCTGGTACGTTACTCTTTTTCTGACGCGTGATTTGAAGTTGGACTTTACATTCTATACAGACGAATAAATGCAATTGCTTTTCTCGGAACCATTACTCACTAGGTCTTCTGCACACCTTATTTCGCTAGGAATCGGCGCAATCTATGTGGGGTCGCTCTATCTTTCAAAGAATGCAAGACTCAAATTCTCGAATGGAAGCGCAAAGGGCACGCCAAACGAACGTGACGAAAGAGGTAGAGACCATCCAGATGTCATACGAGCAAGGCTAGTAGCTGTGAGCATTGCCACTGTAGTGTGCCTGGCTGTCATCTTTGGTGGTTTGTGGCTTCATGTTGGAGGAACTTTGCAGGTACGTTGTGAAGTCCTTGAATAAAGGGAATGTCGTGACTGACACAGCATGTATAGAATTTAGGTGTAGCAAGTGGCGTTACTGCTCTCCGACTTGGATTCCGACTATATTCACTAGTACCGACGCTGGAGAATATAAGACCACATCTTGTTACGCCTGTTCTTTTCTTGGGACCTTTATACGCGTCGTACCTCGGCCAACAGTTACCAGGTCAAAGGAACTGGGCATGGCGAATACAGGTCGTCGATCGATTCTTTACCATCATGGGGATTCGAACATATTGGGCTGCACCAATTACCGAAGAACTCGTATTCCGTTCCTGTGTTCTTGCCGTGTACCATCTCTCTGGAGCCTCAAGGAACCGTATGATATTTTTGGGCCCCCTTACTTTCGGTCTTGCCCATATCCATCATGCTTGGGATACGTATAATCGGTATGGCAGGAACTCTAGTGCTGCCAAACAAGCCATTTTTGGAAGTTGTGAGTTGCCAAATCGTATAGAGTGGCTTCTGCTAACTCGCGGAATAGTATTCCAGTTTGCCTATACGACGGTCTTTGGATTCCTTGCTTCTTATTTATTCTTAAGAACAGGATCCATCCTTCCACCTATTACTGCACACATATTTTGCAACACGATGGGTTTCCCTGAAATTGGCTGGGAGTTGAGGAGGTACCCCAACCATAAAAAAAGTAATTTTCTTGCATATTTGTACCTCGCGAATTTAAATGAAACTGTTCTTTTAGCCATCATCATCGCCTACTTACTTGGTATCATGGGTTTTGTATACACACTGGCTCCTTGGACCAAGACCTCTGGTAATTTTTACTGGATAGACGGCGACGCAAGACATAATCTTATCCAATACTAAACTTTTATCCATTCCATTCATTGTCTTCCTGACCTTTCTTCAATCACTTCATCCGTTATATCATGGACTCCACTCACTATCATGTATCCATTAATAGTAATCAACGCGGTATCGTAAACATATTGTATCCCATGCAACAGAGTCGATATTTACTAAATAAATCTTCATCAGAATTTTATCGCTGGTTATGCAACAGCAGTAAGGGAATCTTTTCCTTTAGTAAGATCTTTCACATCTAACTGTCATTTGTTAGGAATCTATCAGCCCGTGGTCACGCTTCCTACAATGATTGGTCGAATTTTGGTCGAATTTCTCTCGTGCCATCTTTTGATTTCCGACTGCGCCCATTATTATGCAGACCACCTATTATTTTCCTATCCGCACCCATGTGGGAGTCCTGGCATGGAAAGTAACAAGTCTGAGTCTGTCTAATTGTCTATCCAGCGCTAGTACCGCATGTCCTGAACATCGGATAATTATCATGAAGATATGACTCCTCGGGACATCGCTCCGTGAAATGAGTGTCGAAAGATGTCAAACAAGATGCACAGTCAGTACGTGTAGTCGACCTCTTACTGAAAAGGGGTAGAAGAAGCACGGCAGTGTGGGAACGAGATTGAAAAAATGGACGGATAGAAGACAATTTTAGCCCGTGGTATGTGTTTGCGGATATACAGATCTATTACGCATACCAACACAGAATCAACATATAAAGGCTGAGAAATTGACTGTTCCTTTTTCTGCATTCCCTCTTACCCCGCAATCGCATGGCTTTTGAAAGCTCTCCGATTCTCACTGCTGTCTTTAGTTTGCTAGGTGCCTATGGGGCATATATATGGTTCAACGCTGTTACAACAGCTTACAAGGTTTCATTTTACTATGTGCTATGAGTTGGAGGCGACCGACTAATCGTCACATCTTACTAGCTTCGACACGTTCCCACCATTGGCTCCTCTGGCATTTTCACGTCTTACATTGATGCGTACAAGTACTTCCGTCATGGGCATGAAATAATACAAGAGGGATACCAGAAGGTGATTCACAAGTGTCCGCCGTGCTATCTCTTGCAACCTCTTATGACTTTTCGTTGCTTCAGTTCCATGGAAATGCATTCAAAATTCCGTTGATGTCGAGGTGGCTTGTCGTTATTAGTGGTCCTCAGATGCTGGATGACATTCGTCGTGCGGACAATGATTTGATGTCTTTCGATGATGCTGTAGCGGAGGTATGAATCCCCAGTTTCTTTCAGTTTTTTTTTTACTGAAATTCTGATTTTATGTTAGACCCTTCAAACTGATTATACGATGGGAAAACACCTTCGTCAAGAGAACTTCCACATTGCTACTGTACGCACACCGTTGACACGAAACCTTGGAGTCAAGTTCTTTGATATCAAGGATGAGATTGAGACCGCGTTCTTGGATATCATCCCACCACGGGAAAATGGTGGGTATTGTTGAATATATGTGATAGATGTTGGTTCTTATTACTGAGCAACCATTCAGAATGGACTTCTGTGCCTGCTCTTTTCACGATTATGAAGGTTGTAGTCCGAACAAGTAACCGTCTCTTTGTCGGTTTGCCGTTATGTAAGTCGCGTTTCTACCATTAAGTCGTTCAAACAAATTGACAAATTGATGGTTCTTTTTATACCATAGGTCGAGACCCGGACTACATGAAGCTCAATATAGAGTACACCATCGATGTTGTGAAGACAGGAACCTTGATAAACATGTTTCCTACGCCCATAAAACCGTGCGTATGATATTTTTATGCACGAACTGTGCATGCTAACTGGATGGATGCTTCAGAATTGTTGGGAGACTACTAAGTAATGTGCGCGCCAATGAGGACCGCATAATCCGTCATGTAGGTCCTATGATCGAGGAACAGTTGGAGCAGGAGAGGATACATGGGCGTGATTGGGAAGGCAGGCCTGTAAGCAAGTCCACAAAGAATCTCTGGTATAGTACATGCTTAGTTAATTTGTCTAACAGAACAACTTGATTAGCTGGATGCTTGAAGATGCTCCAGAGAAAAACAAAACCATTCGAGACTTTGCCGCACGCGTCTTGACCATCAACTTTGCTGCTATTCATACCACTTCTCAGGTCAGTTGTTCTGATCTTATCATGCAGTTGCCCTCCCCTGAAAATTTGTGTCCCATAGGCCTTGACACACGCCCTTTTTGATCTTGCGGCGCGCCCGGAGTACATCGCGCCCCTTCGAGAGGAAGTAGAACGAGTTATACAAGCGGAGGGTTGGACAAAGGTTTCCATGGGGAAGATGCGCAAGGTTGATAGTTTCATTAAGGAATCCCAGCGTATGACTGTTGGGGCAAGTGAGTGATGGATTGGTTCTACGATACATGCTCTGTGAACTGACCCTTACACAGTCCAAATGAACCGCAAGCTTTTGAAAAATTTCACATTTTCCAATGGAGTGACTCTGCCCGCTGGTACTCATGTCGCTGTTGCTACGAATGCTACACACATGGACGAGGTTCGTGATATGAAAGCTGAAGGCAAGTAGCCATGACTTAACTCCCCCGCATCCAGAATATCTACGAGAACGCACACGAGTTCAACGGCTTCAGATATGTCGACATGCGAGATGAAGGGGAGAACATGAAGCACCAGATTGTGTCCCTCAGCCCCGAGTCGTTAAACTTCGGAACCGGCCGCCATGCTTGGTATATATTCTTTCTTTGTTCGTAATAACATCGACTAATTTGTTGGATTAGTCCCGGCCGTTTCTTTGCTGCCAATGAATTGAAATGCATGCTAGCGTTCATCGTCCTCAATTATGATGTCAAGCTTCCCAACAACGGTGCACGCCCTCAGAATCATTGGCTCCAAGGGCGTATCTCTCCCAATAGTTCTGCGCAGGTCTTGTTCAGGAAACGACGGGATGATTAAGCTCGGGATTCTTCTGTATAACAGTCAACACATGAATGACTGGGTCTTTTCTCATATTTTGTAACATAGCGCACATTAACGGATTCGAGGATTATGTTTTCTAGGCACAAATTGTATTAAAGTAATTAAATTATGCCAATAATTTGCAATTCCCAAAATAGGAACTTTCTTCCATATGTGGAATAGCCTGTTTGCATTCCTTTTTTCTTGGAACTTTAAATTTGCTTTCCAACATCAACTTCGTGATTGATGTCCAATTTATCAAGCTTCAAGTTTCGTTCTAATAATCACTTCTGAGGATAGTTATACATTTCAGTAACATCGTCAAATACGTGCATTTTGCCCTTTCTGTGCAAATACACCCCTAATCATCTATAATAACGAATTTTTTAAAGTGTACAATATGTACATTCATAATATACAGACCTAGCAATGATTGACTTCGGAATTTTTATAGACCCCTTATTCGGCTCCCGTTTCTTATGGAGCACCTTGTACGTACAACATTTTTGCGTAGCTATGGTTCTCTGCCGGGCTATGCAAACATAAAAACATCTTCCATTGAATGCTACTGCGTCTTGCTTCGGAGTAACAGTATTGCTGTGCAGCGTTGGTGCAGCGCTACTTGCGCCAGGTACGCCGCTTCTGGTAAGCATAACATATAGAATTACGTAATCAGTGCCTGTGCCATGTTGCTGTGTTCGCGAAACGCGAGTGGTTTCCTACCAAATACTTGCTTATATTCCTTGCTACCGTTCGTTCTTTCCTAGTGAAAGAGAAATAAACGGTAAAGCGCTCCCTTAAAATGTCTCGGTACCCAGAGGTATTCTTTATAATTATTCTTGCGAGGAGGAAACACTGATGAATGTTTACAGGCTGATGAAGCCCAGCGTGGTCATTACAATGACGGTTACTCGCCGTATCCAGCGACGACGACACCCAACCCATACGAGCAGTATGACCTGCAACAACAAGCGCACCCAAATCCTTATGAACATCCACCAAGACAAGTGCAATATGGGTCTGGCCAGGGAGCACCTTTGGCTGACCCTTTTGAACCACCACGCAGTCCATTTACTTCGCCGCCACCACCACCCAACTTATACCTACCACAGCATGTAGAATCAGGATACGGAGCTTACAGACCAACCATGTCGCCTGTACACCCCTTGTCGCCGCCTCCAACGATGCTGGTTCCACCACCTCCCCCACAAGGAGGGTTCACCGCACCAGGGCGTTCCGTAACTCCAGGATCTTTATATCCGTCTGGATACGACCTACACGACGACAATAATATCGACATGGACGCTGGTGATATGCCACTGTTGCGTCGGGATCCGTCGTCAATGTCATCAATGCCTCAATTCCCGGGCGGGTATGATGGAGATGAAGCTGGAGGTAGTGATGACAGGTCGGAGAACAATATTCGTTACGGAAGAATTCCGCAGAGAGTTCCTCGTCGATACAAGACGATCAAGAAAGTCGAGTAAGTACTTGTTATGTTCGAGTTTGCGCCACCTATACCTGATCTGCGCGGTTAGACTCTTTCATGGAAACTTTGTTCTGGATAATGCAGTGCCCAAGAAACTTTTAGATATGTGTGCCAACCGTACCGAGCGCGAGTTCACTCATATGAGATACTCCGCTGCAACTTGCGACCCTAACGACTTCAAGGACTCCGGATTTACTCTACGACAAGTCCACTACGACCCCCCACGAAGAACGGAATTATTCATTGTCATGACAATGTATAACGAGGATGAGGAACTTTTTTGCCGCACCATGCACGGTGTGATCAAGAACGTGGCTCATTTGTGCAAACGTGATCGCAGTAAAACCTGGGGTAAAGACGGTTGGAAGAAGGTCGTAGTGTGTATTGTCAGCGATGGAAGAGGAAAGATCAACTCACGGACTCTGAGTGTCATTGCTGCAATGGGAGCATATCAGGAGGGCGTAGCAAAGACCAAAATCGGGAAGCAGGACGTTACTGCGCACATCTATGAATATACCACCCAGAGTACGTCCATGAATCTTGGCAATGTTTTTTCCCCACTAACACATCGGTCAACAGTCTCCGTTACACCATCTCTGAAGATCGAAGGCGCAGAGAAGGGCACAGTGCCCGTCCAAGTCATCTTCTGCCTCAAGGAGAAAAACCAAAAAAAGATCAACTCGCATAGATGGTTTTTCAATGCCTTTGGTGCGATTCTGCAACCCAACGTCTGCGTGCTATTAGATGTCGGTACTATGCCCGGGCCAACTTCAATTTACCATTTATGGAAGGCCTTCGATATCAACTCTAACGTCGGTGGTGCTTGTGGTGAAATCGTAGCACTGAAAGGCAAATACGGACGCAATCTAATCAACCCGCTCGGTGCGCTTTTTTCCCTCGACAATTTTACTGAGTCCCCATGCTGAGACTTCTACAGTTGCTGCCCAAAACTTCGAGTATAAAATGTCGAATATTCTCGATAAACCTCTGTACGTCTACCCTTTTTGAACATAGATGCCATGAATTCACGTCTTCATTCTTACAGGGAATCGGTATTTGGATATATCTCTGTGTTACCTGGTGCTTTCAGTGCCTACAGGTACATTGCATTGCAAAACGATGCCACAGGCCAAGGTCCATTGCAGAAGTATTTTCTGGGAGAGACGATGGTATGTTGACGTCGTATTAAATTCCAACCTCGCTAATCTATCTTTTACCCAGCACGGTGCAGGCGCGGACATCTTCACTGCTAATATGTACCTTGCTGAAGATCGAGTAAGCTGACGTTCATGAGGGGCTTTTCTACCTATAATTACTGACTCTGTATGGCGTGCAGATCCTGTGTTGGGAGCTGGTGTCTAAACGAGGTGGATCTTGGATTTTGCACTATGTGAAGTCTGCCTACGCTGTCACCGATGTGCCAGATCAGGTGACGAAGCTTGCTTCATTCATCGTTGTGTTGTGGTGCTGAACAATCTTCTAGGTTCCTGAGCTGATTTCACAACGTCGTCGTTGGCTGAACGGCTCCTTCTTTGCTGCTGTACATTCAACGGTTCACTTCCACTATATCTATCGGTCAAGTCATACGTTCATTCGAAAGGCATGGATCCATGTGGAAATGATTTATCAATTGTTCAACTTAATCTTCTCATGGTTTGGTATCGTACGTTGCTTCCGACTATCATATTTAAAGCAAATCCGTCTGACGCCTTACTTTTAGGCTAACTACTACATCGCTTTTGCTATTCTGTCTGATGCTATGGAGGACCCATCTTTCCATATCAAGGGCATTGCTACCGTCAATGTTATCCTCAACTATTTCTACTTGGGCTTGCTTATGATGTGCTTCATCTTATCTCTGGGTAATCGACCTCAGGGAAGTAAGTGGGGATATACGACTGCAATGATAGGCTTTTCAATAATCACGGTTTACATGACGGTGCGTAGTCAACTTTGGATTGCGTTTTCTCAGAATTGCGTTTTCTTATTTACTTTGCTCGATTGCTCTCAGGTTGCTGCGTTCCTATTGGCATTTAAGGGTATCGAGAATTTAGCGAAAGCAGACGGGCCGTTGACCTTTGGAGACATCTTTACGAATCCAATCTTCAGGAACATTGTCATTTCGCTATTGGCTACCTTGGGCTTGTATTTCCTTGCTAGTATTATCTTCGTAAGTTCAAGCTTGAAAGCCTCTTTGCAAGTATGTTTTGCTAATTTATTGTAGTTTGAACCCTGGCACATGATCACTTCATTTATTCAATATCTACTAATGGCACCTTCTTACATCAATGTGTTGAACGTCTATGCAGTAAGCGAGGCTTATCGCTATCCTATATCTTGATGATCCTAACGTTTGGTTTGCTCAGTTTGCAAATGTGCATGACGTATCCTGGGGAACCAAGGGAGACAACACAGTTGCTAAAGACCTTGGGACAGTTGCCACGGGAAAAAAGGATGGCGAAGTCGAAGCTGAGGTACCGACCGATGAGAAAGATATCAATGCTCTCTACGAAGATGCAATCCATGTGCTGCAAACAAAACCGCCCAAAGTAGAGAGCAAACCGGATAAAAATACACAGCAGGAGGATTATTATAGGTCGTTCAGAACAAAGTGGGTTGCTTCCTTAATTGCTCTAGCCCTTGTATTGACTGCGTTCCCTTTCGGTGTCTTTTGCTGGTAGCGTTTTGCTTGCTTGGGTATTAACGAATGCACTTCTTGGTGCTGCTATCACGACTACCAACTCGAAGGCATCGGATGGAGGTGCAAATAAAGCGGTCAATGGTTACATGGGATTTTTGCTGGCCTCCGTTGCTGGGCTCGCGCGTGCGTTTTATCCTTGTATTAGTGATAATGATTTGCTGACTCGAAACCTCCCGACAGTCATTCGCTTTGTAGGATCAACGATGTATATGGTCATCCGCCTTTTCGCTGGAGAGTAAAAAAAAGAATTCTTGGACATTGGACTGTATACCCTTGAGCGCCAAATGCTGTATCGATTTATGGATGTGGAGGACCCTTCAAGAAGCAAAACGATGTACAAACTTTGACGATCTTACGACGTGTATCCGACTTTCAGTTACGCACTATTAATGTATTGGGCTCAGCTTATGGGTGGCTCCTGTTTGATGGACGGTTCACACTGATGGTAGCGAACCCAAAGCAATTCTTCTTGGACTGTTTTTCTGTGCTTTATAGGCCTCCGTTATAATTATTGACAATCTGTCTCTTTTACACTTTTACACATATTATTTTGTTCGTGTACGAAATCTTTGGCATGTTGCTACGTATAATCTAAATCAAATTTTGGTAGAAGATTTATCATAGATGGTGTCTATGTTCTCTGCATTATGCTCGCGCGCTAAATCGCCTGACCTTACACTTCTTAGCATCCTCTTTACATCATTTTTTCTTTCGTATTTAAATGGACTCATAAGAAGTATATAACATATTTTGCTTTCGTGTAATCTTAATTAGGTACTGGGAAAGTGCCTTTCTAGCATTCAATTGTGCTTGCTCCGACTAGTATGCTTGTCCGTTCTTACACTTACGTTGATTTATTCAAAAGTGTGGAGACGGTAGTTAATAGATACATAAGTAAGCAAGCAGGTTCAGAATCCGGTCCATTTTAATGTGTATTGAGCAATTCTAATCCATAAATATACCGACCTCGACCGCGTGCTGTCCTCACGACACAGGGGCTCCGGAGACACTTCCCCAAAAAATTAATAACTTTCGTTACTGAGAACAATTATTTCTGGAGATATAAATATAGTATTTCTGTACTGGTCTATGTATAGAATAACTGCGCTTTTTACAAGTAAACGTTAAATGCTAAACGCTGACATCGAGAGGGAAATATGGAACGACTGGTGAGATATAGTAGGCCGCCTAGAGGTTGATCGAGGTAGCTGAAGAGTCTTGGGTCATCGAAGATTCTAGTTTAATGATAGCTCGGTGATTTCTGCATCATCATCATCATACGAATAATTTTTTTTCGCATGAGCAATCATGTCTGGCCCATATTAATTATCACAAGGGCACAGCCCAACGGAACGACCTCGATACACCTAATGATCATGCAACTCAAATGCAACTTGAAGCTTGATCATGTACAGGAGTCAGGAGTTGAACGTTGAACGTTGAGCGCTTATAGTGAGTTTCAAGCGGTCAAGGGTGTTAGAAACGCAGAAATAAATTTACAAAAAAAATTAAAGCCAAATGTACCATTTCCCGCATGTATTCAGTATTCTCAAGCATTCGTTGAAGATGTCCGAGATGCCCGAATAGGGGTTTGTCTAGATTCTTATTTGTTTTAGTCGTTGTTACCAAATATCGTTCCGCCTGAGCTCAGAGCCTCGCTAACTCTTGGTTCAATAATCACCAAAACCCCTGTTCTGCCAGGATCTCATATGATTCACTCATGATTCGGTTTATACTCGTACAGGTAAGCTCCAACGTATATCATACCCTTCCTTAACCTTATAACTTACTTTTAGAACCGACAAGGGAAAACGAGATTATCTAAGTGGTACGTGCCATACGATGACGACGAGAAAGTAAGCTTGAGAAGTACAGGGCGATGGGTTTAGTTGAAACATAAATCGCAGGTCCGACTGCGTGGGGAAGTGCACCGCTTAGTCGCCCCCAGGGACCAGAAATATCAGTCAAACTTTGTCGAGGTGCGTGGTTCCGATACGAAATACTGGGACGCCAAAGCTTACTGGCAATCCAGTTTCGCAATTATAAAATAGTTTACAGACGATATGCTGGGCTTTTCTTCTGCTTGTGTGTCGATGCCAACGACAATGAGCTGGCTTATCTTGAAGCCATCCACCTCTTCGTTGAAGTCCTAGGTCAGTCCCCGAAGTGTCCCAATTTAACTGATGATAATCATAGGTATCTTAGATACATTCTTTGACAATGTCTGCGAACTCGATTTAGTATTTAACTTCTATAAGGTCAGCACATTTTTTGGCTCTACCTGCTTTGCTCCTCTGACCTTTCCCAAACCAGGTTTACGCTATCCTTGATGAAATATTTCTCGCGGGTGAGATCGAGGAAACTAGCAAGGATGTCGTGTTATCTCGACTAGAAGAGCTTGAGAAATTGGAGTAAAGGTTAATGCATCATTCTGTTCTTCCCGTCGCACAAATGTATCCACTGTTTTGGAGTTACCAAGAGGCCCTAAGCTTACTCATGCCAGGCCCTCAGGACAAGTGTGTGATTCCTTCAACTCAAATTGCTTAAAAATATTAGACGTTACTCTATCAAGGTCGATATTTGCCATTCAAATTTCAATCACCCGCAAATTGGCCGACAGATATCCATCGAGGTCCTATACCGCGGCTTTTTGTCAACCACTTTGTGCATGCACTGGTCTATCCCACTTCTGTTTTTAACCAACCAATTGGTGAAAGGATGTACCCCGTTAATTCAACATATCTGTACCCTATTTTCCGGACTGGGATAGGGTGTGCATTTTTACAGTGATTACGCACATCTTTGGAAACTCAACTCCGAGTTATCATCGTCTTTGGCTACCCATCGCTTAATCTCTGTCTTAGGTGGATCAATACCAACAGCTATAATGTGGAGACTTGCATCAAATTATTAGATTGGATACAGGGCTTTCTCATAGTCGTATCCCACACCAAAATACGGAACACATAAAATATTCATAATACCTTCGAGTCGGTGCTTTTAACGTGGTGCATCTGGAAAGATATACTCATGTTTTTCGCTCTATGTTAGGATTTTATGAGAAGAAAAGGATATTCTGGGCCTGGAAAATCCTCGGAAATTCGTGCAGCGCCTGATGACGGAATCAAAGCTTATTCTCTTCAACAGCGAAGAGCAGTTTGGGGGCTATCTTCATCTTCGCAAGCTAACAATGCTATTCGTGAGTGAATACTTATTTGTGTAAAGTGTTACACAGATTTTGCAACTTTGTAAATCAGGTAATCGTCGGATGGCAAAAACCAAATTATCCCTAGCTTTTCTCACGTCCTCAATGTTCAAATCGGCCACTGGGGACGCGCTTGCCATATGTGATCCACGGCTGAAATCCATATCCATGTAGCGCTTATCAAACAATCTAAGACCTCCGTAACATCTAGGTACAGGTCCACTCGACCCGGCTACCTGAATGTTGCAGAGCGACGGAAGGTCCTCGAAGGTCTCAATTTGCTGCTTTTCGACGGACCACTCTGTTAGTAGTTACCAACCATGCCCGACGACCCCGTCTACGATTACGACGTTCGCATGGCATCCACGTGGCTCAACCGTATCTATAGAAGTATCACTCAACAATTATCGTCGTGCAACGATCGCCTTTTCCAGCTTTTTTCGTATGAGAGGGAAGGTTTCTGTTGGCGAAATGGTCTTGAGAATGGGGTATAATCAGCCCCCGGAGATCTCCCTCTGGGCCCGAAATGCCTCCGTCTCGGTTTTCCACGATGACTAGTTCATATATAATACTCTTCGGAAGCGACAGTCTATTTGTCTTTTCGTGCTTATTTCTTGCTCTTTTTTTCCAGCCACGACTTGTCCTTTCCATCTCTTGGTGGTTGCCGATATATATAAGGCCCCTGTTGGAATTGGGCCTTGCATCAGTTCTACCCCACCCCACCCCCGGCTTCCGCTTTCCTTTCTTCGGGCTCCCTCCTCATACCTTGAAGGTTTTGGACGTCTCTCGGTCGCGCAGGCGGTTGAAAAATCCGCTTTCCTTCGTCACTCCCTTTGTGGAGTTGGTATGTGTCTGATTCTAAAGTCGACCCTGCATTATCTCGGTTTATTTATTCATCTATTATAGGTTATGCTCCAATTTGCATGGAACTGACATTGGAGACTTACCGAAACATTGTGAAGAATGTCAGCCGCGCCGATATTGCAGCGCTTTGTGGAGTTTCCCGTGGATTTCGACACGTCGCAGAACGCGCTCTTTATAACACCCTTTTCATGCAAAATGACGAAGAGACGGGCATTCTTTGTCGAACTTTGGAAAACTCTCCGAGGCTCGCAGCACATGTTGACGCCCTTACGATTTATCTATCAGAGAGGAATAATGAACCTGATAGTGAGGATGAATATGACGATGAATCCGACACGGAACCTACAAGCCCCCGAGAGATGGATTGGTCTGCCGTTGCTCGAGCGCTGAAACAAACAAAGTACCTTCGCTACCTCAACGTCCACATTAATGATGGATCAACGACGTCAATGTCGTGGATCCTTTCCGAGACCACTTTTCATCTCCGACGATTTCATTGCGACTTTGACTGGGACAGCAATCTTGTCGACTTTCTTAACAGGCAAATTGCTTTGGAAGACCTCTATCTTAACGACTACAAAGATAACGAAGATCCGGGACCATCAGCCTCGTCTGGCAACCCTTCCGGTGCTTTACAACTCGAAAAAGGGTCTGTCGACAAACTGTCTACTTTGGAATGTACTTTCTCAGAGGCAGCCATGGCTATCATCCCCGGTCGACCCGTTACCCATTTGAAAACATGCTTTTCACACACGGAGGTAAACGCCAAACGAGCTGAAATGAACAACTTATTGTCCAAGACGGCCATGTCTACACAGTTTTTGAGATCCTTGGACATCGCAGACTCCTCCTATAACGGCCGGTTCTCGACAGAACTTTTACGATGTCTCGTTAATACGCGACCATTGCATGCTGAGCTTCGTCATCTCGGGATATTTGTGCTTCCCGTTGATGGGCGAGAGGTGCGCGAATTTACTGCTATCACGTACGCCGTCATTGATGTTGATGATGCTCTTATTAGCGGCTCCGCTTTTACGGATTGCTCATGCGTTTCCCGAAATTGCAATCAGTCGAATTCGAAGTTTCTGACTGGCAACCTCCTCCCTCATCTTTTCCCGCCCTTCGAGCCCTAGCTGGCGAACTGCGCCTTTATAATCCTTCTGTGGTTAAAATGATTTTTGTTAATGATTTTGATAGGAGTGTGGTCACGGCGGTAGACGGTGTTTGTCGTGTGGACACCGAAACAAGCACCGAGCTTCTCTGGCGAGAAAAATAGCAACACTCCCCTACACTTCTTTGCCGATTTACCTTCATTATACCTTCTGCCTTCTCCCACATGACTTCCTTTTAGAAAGCGACACTCAACATACCCTCTTTTCCTATTTCCCTTCTTTCCTTATCTCGTTAATGCCCTCTTCACGACTTTTTTTTTCACAATCATTTCCTCATTTCGTTCCGTCTTTCGCTTCGGTTATTTACAGCTAATTCTCAGAGACGATTACTCACTGTTTCAACCCCTTGTAGCCTTACTTTCCCAATTCTTTATGTACATTTGTAGCATTAAGTTCACCCGTTTTATAGTTCATCTGATCCTTTCACCTTTTCGTATTCGTATCTTTGTTCTTTGTCATGCGCCTCGTTTCACGTCTTCCGGTTATCATCTGGTCCTTGACATCCACTCCTTTGGTACAACCCTGTTTGCGTTTTACTTTTACAGAATCCCTATTCTAGTTCGTAGGTCTAGATCTAATGCGTAAATATAAGTAATCCTCTGAGCTACTCGGCATCAGAGAGTTTGAGAAAAACCAAGCTGTCTCAATATTATTTCAACCACGCCTGTCCACTGGGAGTTATGCCAAAGTTATGCATATGTCAACTATCGACGTGCCGATGGGCAAGACTTAAAATTAATTTGAAAACCTGGCTCGCGAACGGTTTTTTAGTATCCTCCAAGTTGATACCTTGAACAGTGATCGCTATGTTCTTCGTATACTATACTCATGATCTCAGCACCATCATTTTAGCGGTTGGAGGATACAGGATTCAACTGGTATGGGTAGGAATGCAAAATTCAAATGGAGTGCCTCGAGAGGAAGATGTGCCGGATGCTCGGACCGTTGATTGATTGTTATATTTTGGTGACGCACGCAAATAAAGATCCAAAATTGGAAATATTTTCCTATTGCAAACTGGAACCAGACTTGTTTTCTTACTTTTGCGACCTTTGTGTCGATCAGACGAACAGGAACCAAAGCTCGTCTTATGCCCCACAAGAAGGCAAAACGTACGGTCCGCGAGAAGCTACGCAACGAAAGGTGGGCTCACCATAGTTCTTGAGGAAAATAAATTTAACAAACACCGTTCGTTAGAGGAGAGGATCATGCGCCTGGAAAGGTCTCTTTACAAGATGAATCCGTACCTAAATCTGCTTTACGAATTTTCAACTCTATGGCCACTAGGGAAGAGTACAAGCTGAAGAAAAGGAAAAATGAAGATGATGGAGAACGTGCAGCGAAAAGGCGAAAAGCTGGTCATCAGAATGGTGCAGATACAGATAAAGACAAGAAGAAGAAGGTGGACAAGAAAGTAACCTTGATAATTCAACCCGGAGAATCGATACAACATTTCAATCGGTGCGTAAATTACAATCTTATCACTATTATTGTATCCTAATATTGTCTGACTTTGATCTCAGGCGAGTCGAGGATGATTTACGTCCGCTTGTAAAAGCTGCAGTCCAGACTTCTCGAGCTGTAGAACGCAGCGTCGAGAAATCAGAGCGTGAAGCACGGATCGAGGCGCAGAAAGCGAAAAAAGAAAAAGCGAAAGCAGTATCAAAACCTACCGCAGAAAAGCCCGCGAAGCCACGGGAAATTTCTCCCCCACCCAGAGTAAACAAGTTTTCCGATCGTCCAAAGGAATTTGCAGCAGCGTCCTCGGCTGCTCCAAAGAGGTTAAATGACATCGCGCAAGCACCTCCAGAGTTCAAAAAATTGCTTCGCAATGCTGGCTCAGCAATTGGAAAACGAGAAGGCGTTCTTTCCATGGCTCAAAAGGTCATGATGGAACAGGAACGGGAGAAGGCTATTATTCGGTATAGGGAATTGAAGGCAAAACGAAAGCAGGCAGGCGATGTTGGCGATAAACTCGAGGACGAGTCATGATGGCATGTGTGGTGCACCATGTTCGAATTCCAGACCATGAATCCAAAGACCGCCTCCACAGCGTGCAGTTCCGCATCTGGATTCCATAAGTGCAATTCAATGACGTGTAATATCTTCATCATATCAAGACGCAAACCTTTATTATTGGGACGTCCCCATTTTCACGAGCACCACCAACGTTTTTACGACGAGACTTTCCTTTGTCTTCGGAAATGAATAAAACCGTTGAAAAACTATAAGTTCGAGTTCGCGGGTTCCAACATCGACTTCTCCTCGGAACTCTACCCTCAGAAACAACATTTCATCCTTAATACTTGGCATCTGTGTGTTGTCCAGCACCCTTTGGTGGATATACTCTACGCGGACGCCCTCTCTGCTTATCTTTCCATCCACCCATGCAGTATTTGCCATCTTCACCTTATTATTTTAACAAAGTACCCTTCTTCACCTTCTTTCATTCCGAACCGAGGAGGCCCTTGGAGTTTGAATGCCGGCGTTCCCTTCTGATCCGACGATCCTTCGTATTCATCCCCTAAATTCTAGATCCTCCTCTATGACATCTCTTACCTGGCGACTTGTGGTCAGAGTGCTGCGCTCGTCCAAGGCGCCTATTTTCCGGGATTCATCCGCGACACATACTGAAATGGTTAAATGACCTTGCGACTCCCGACCCCTCACCTTTCAAATTTGATTGCCATGCATTTCTGTACGAATGGAAGAAATCTCGAAGGCCGCGTCTAGTACGGATTTGGACCCCTCGGTGGCGTCGTCGTCGACCCCGCGCTGTGGGCACTGAGCAACGCCCAGTATCGTCGGAGTTGAAGATGAAAAACAAATATATATAAACATGTTTTCTGAATACATAATGGGTCTCTTGCCGCCGGTGATGAAGGAAGTAAGCATACTGCTCACCCTATCCGTGTTCGCAAAATGATAGATAGTCTTTAAAAACAGAATACATTTTTGAACACATGACAGATCACAGCATCAGTACTGATAATAATTACATCATTATCAATGTTGACAGTGATACAGAGGTATTGCGATCCCCACGAGGCTCTCAACCCCGAATAAGCGGTCGTAACTGGGCAGTTCCAACTCAAGAGAGACTGACCCAGAGTCGCCTTTCATGGACTTGGAGTATCAAACACGTATTGCATAAATCGATGAACACTGCGTCCAGACAACACAGACATCCCAGAATACCACCTTTCTTGATGCTCTCTACAACAGCAAGACCGCGGGATAGGAACGTCAAATGTCGTCAGACGTGGCAATGATCCTAGTAGTACTATGAGGCTATCGCTCAGCCTCTTGGACGAGTCATTCATGAGTATAAATTATCTTATAAACTTCCAAACCCTTGAACTGATTCAGACTTCCTAAAACAGTAACAATTTCCGAAATATCATGGTCCGCAAATCAAAAGATTCAAAACGCGCCTGGCGATGACAGTGTCCTTGTTTCATGTAATCAGATGTGATTTCCAAGAGATATTGGCTGTTCAACAGTTGGGAATGGTTGTGCTTGACGGAAAATAAGGATCTCAACAAGCCTAAGTTAATCTGTCTTCCAAGATGCTGTGTTATGTGTATACACTTACGTGACATCAGGCGGGACCTACCCAGGTTAGGAACCGCCCGCGCCCTCTACATGGGAAAGTTGCAGTGAGTCAGAGGATGTAATATTTCCTGCATTTTTAAAATTCTTTGCTCAATTCAGGTCCTTTAGGTGACGAGCGCCGTTCCCAAATACGCGGGTATGACCCTTTCCGCACTGTCCGGTCCAATAAGTTCGCGAAATTCCCAGCGCTTCGCGCCTTCGCGTATTTGGCATTCTTTCGAAGCGAGTCATTTATTCGAGAATGGGAAGGCATACGCCGTACGTCATATCCTTTATATTCGTCTTCTATATCCATTTACCCACTCGCGATCGTGTTACAGTGACTTATCCGCCGTGGACGGGCACACAACCGCTTTCCGTCCGAGCGATGTACCTGTCAGGCTAACCTATAAAAAAATGCGGTCGATCTATTAATCAAGATATCTGACTGCCTTTCATCCCTGACATGACCAGCCCATAAATAAGAGGTCGAGCCGATTCCACAATTTTTATTTCTCTCCCCCAACGCTGTGCATTGGCCTCTTGGGTCAAAGTCCTTCGGCATCATGTCTGACAACGAAAAAATCCAATACACCCCTGATACTATCTGTATATCTCTTGAAGAGGATGTTTCCCTCGAGCACCAACTCGATGGCGGTCGCACTGGCCCCACAAGGACGTCTTGCGACCTCAGCACCCAACTATCAGCCAATGGACACCACGAGTGCTCTGAAGGTGGAGTGAAAGCGAACTTGACTGTCCTTGGAGCGGCCATCGCGTTGTTCTGCACGTTTGGCCAGATGAATGCATTTGGCACCTTCCAGGCATGGTACGCCACACATCAGCTGGAACACATGCCTGCCTCGACCATCTCATGGATTGGCTCTCTCCAGCTATGGATTTTCTTTTTTTCGGTAAGTGCATACCTGACACCTTTTTTGAATTATCGTTTATCTATGCATCACAGGGCGCGCCTATTGGACGCTTGTTCGACGCCTATGGACCGAAAGGTTTAATGGTTGCGGGGACAGTATGCTATCTGTCGAGCATGATTGTCACCAGCTTCTGCACCCAATACTACCAATATGTACTCTGTCAAGGGATTCTGTTAGGTCTGGGTGTTGGACTACTGTACGTCCTCTGATCCTCGCATTTACAGTGCGCTCCTAATTTAGCGATACCTCTCAATTAAGATTTTATCCATCACTTGCAAGTATCTCGACTCATTTCTCAAAGTATCGTGCAACAGCACTGGGGATTGCCGCTGCTGGATCAAGTTTAGGTGAGTTTCATATATCATCGTTCTGCTCATCGCTCCTGTTTTAATTCATATACGTATCTGATGCGTGCAGGCGGCGTGGTGTACCCGATTGCTCTTCAAGGATTGTTCACGAAAGTTGGCTTTGGATGGGGAGTTCGTATCTCGGGACTGGTCAGCGGCGTTGGTTGCGTCGCAGCGACTATCATGGTTTCTAGTCGTTCCGCGCAGAGAAAGCCTGGCCCCTATTTTGATGTCAAGACTGTTGCTGACTCCAAGTTCCTCCTTCTGGCTGGTGGAAGCTGTTTCGTGGCACTTGGTATGTACAGATTCACCATTCGGTACTTCATGGTCTGAGGAGGCTCACGATAAATTTCATCATCATCATTGCTTCGGCCACAGGTCTTTTCATTCCGTTCTTTTACGTTGTGGAATACGCTAGGTCTCTATCGATACCAGATCATATGTCTTTCTACGTGCTGGCCGTCATGAATGCTGGAGGGGTCCTTGGGAGGATCGCCCCTGCCTACATTTCCGACACCATCGGTCGCTTCAACTTGCTCGTGCCCTGCGCATTCCTCTCTGGTTTATCATGCGTGGTCTTCTGGCTCTTCGCGAAATCAATAGTGTCGGTGATGTTGTTTTCGGCCGTATATGGATTCTTTTCCGGCGCTTTCATCTCGCTTGTTAACCCATGTGTCGCTCAAATATCGGATATACGACAAATTGGCACTAGAATCGGGATGCTGTACACGATTATCTCAATCCCGTAAGTCGTAATCTTATTTCTTTTGTTCTATCACTGCGGGCTTCCATTCAACGAAATTCTTTGGCTCTGCCCTATTGCCGTTTCGTTTATACGCTCTGCGTTTATCCGTACAGGACGGCCCTTTTGTTCCCCGCCCCATTTAACTATTTCTCATATATCTACATCCATCTCATCATCATCTTTGCATTATCATTCTTGCTCCTAATTACTCTGTACTGACTATTGTCCTGATATTAATAGGTCTCTAGTGGGTGGCCCTGCCGCGGGCGCCTTACTAACTCACTATCATGGGTCTTTCACCGCCATGATCGTTTTCTCGGGAACAACAGTGATGGTCGGCTCGGTACTTATTCTGGGCTCCCGACTCGCCATAAACAGAAAACTCAAGGCAATAGCATGATAAAAATCCGCTTGTTCACCACGGAATTTTTCCCATTTGTATTTATAGCACAACTCTTTGACATTTCCACGACAGAACAGGACAAAAGATGCATCGCCAACAAATCGCAGCAGTGGATGCATCACATTTTTACGACCAACTTCACGACCATTTTCATGTACTTTACTTATCCGTATCTAGAGACCCGAATCACCGCAGTAGCTTGCCTCCCCCATATATACCAAATAGTCTACTCTTATTACCATTTATTTTTGTAAAATTAACTCTTATCATACCAGGTTAACGAATATATATGACATTGCCGACACGAACATTTAAATCAGTCATGCTACCTTGAAACGCATTCTTTTCTTAGGACAGAGTTGCAATGGTTCCTTTAGATCTGCAAACTAGAAGGCAACTGCCTTGATTCTGATCAGGCTGAACTTGAAGTCATTTAGCTTGATCTCTGGTACTCTGAATAATAATATCTAAGATGGTGATTGTTCATTTGTCACGTGAATATAATTTGAAGGATATATACTGTGTTGTTGCAACTTGGGAGTTGGTACAACTCGCAGATAACGGGAAAGGGTTATATGATAGGGCGAAATTGATTTATAAGAGCGGCGCAGTATAAAAATGTAGAGAATTGTAACGTAGCTGAAGAAAACGATACACTGTCCAAGAAAAAGGGTATGATATCCGTATCAAGATGCTACAGGATTTTGTTGATATCCATTCATCTAGAAGGTTTCTTCTTCATCTACGGGAGCACCTGGATCGGGGACCTCGAATCCTTCCTGTTTATTCGATGGGATACAGTGAGCGATCGCACGAAGGAAAGAAGGTGAACCCGAACCTCGGTAGAATACAAAATCTTCTGGATCTCCCGCAGAGTGTTATCCTCTTTGCCGTCTGCTTCCAAAGCCTCGAGTTGTGCCTGAACTAGAATTTCAATATCTCTGAGCTGTTTAAAAAAAATCAGTTTGAAGGTCGTCCAGGAATAAGGATCTGAGCACATACCTTCTCGAAGTAGAAATCGCGTTCTTTCTCCAGTCCCTCCAGATGCGACGACAACTCCTTCACTTGTGATTGAAGCTGCTGGACGGCCTCTGGTTGAGCAGATCCAGCCCTTCCTCCGATCGGTGTGCGTCCTCCAGCTCGACCCCCAACACCCAGTCCAGTGCCAGTGGGAGTGGCTCGAGAAGTTGCCAGCGGAGCAACAGTCGCTGGAGCTTCAACAGCCGCGCCTTTTCGTCGTCCAACCGCGTCATATCCTTGTCCGCCATAATTCGAGTCCCAGAAGCGCTTCATCCATTGTAGAAACTCGAGGTTGTCCCTATGATAGATGGGGTTGATCAAAGGCAATATAAACAATATTGAACGTGAACACGCACTGCATTTTGCATTTTACCAGTTTTTCTACGGGTATAGGCTAGTAAATATCATCAGCTAGCAGCTTTCTGTCGAACAAACACTATTCCGCACCTTGTCGATCTTCTTGGCCTTGAATATGTTCTGCATGATCTTGTAATTGGCGAGATATTCGTACTCATGCCTTGCATTCATCTTGACTCGCGTCATGGGTACATCGCCTATATACCATACATCGTATACAAATTAGAGACGGTCCTGGAGGTTGCTAGTTCACTGAAAGCTCGCGATGGGATTACTTACCGTAAATTGAATCAAGAATTTGGCAATAAGCACCGCCAGCCCCACATTGCTCGACTTTGGTGTAGTTTATCTGCAGGAGCTCGTTGAGCCATGCCAAAAGGTCCGTTCTTGAGGCCGTCATGATCGTTTATATGAAAAAAGGGAGAATTAACAAGCGTCACGAAGTATCAACCTATCAGGACAAGAAAGGAGTTCGTTATTTTCTTTGGGAATAGGGCATTATCACGTGATGTTTGGAACGCGTCGCGTGCGCACGCGCAACGCACGCGGGGTACTTATTCCCTGCATTACAAGTTCAACTTAAAGCGCTTAAAATAAGTCATAGTATACCATTAAATAGACATAGAAATTACTACTCTCTATATAATGCCAGTCTAATGTCGAAATGAACATTAAATTTTATAATGGAATCGTTGCTTGCTGACTGTCACGTGACCAAAAAGAAGAATTATATAATCTGCCAGTGTGAGCGAGAGTACCAAGAGAACACAGCATTCCGACAACCCCACCTTGAACCCAACTTGAACCCAAGAATTGAGAAAGGTATAAAGTCCTTTTTATGCTGTATAATTGCTTGCCTTTGGATGCGTAGTATCGATCAATTCGATACAGAAAAATGTGTTCGTTCTTCAATTTCTTCCGATGTTTTCAGCTGATCAATGAATCTGACAGCGAATCTATCCCAGGAACTATATGGAAAGATAGTGGAATGTACCACGTTAAAAAGAAAGGATCTACTAGCACTGTGCTTAACAAGCAAGACATTTCAACGCGCAGCAGAAATCAGGCTTTACAATGAAGTCATATTGTCTGAACCACAGCAGGCTATCGATGGTTGTTGTACTCTCATTCAAAATGAGAGAGTTGCACAGCATGTTCGCAGCTTCTGGTTTCACCCAGATGCCCATACCTGTGATTCTCTTGAGCATGATTTCTGGGGACTGATTCGGAGGGCCTTGATCGCATGTCACAACATGGAAACTCTCTTCATTGAGGACCCCTTGTTTACAAACACCTGGGTCTTCGACTCGCCGGAATTTACATTCCGATTGCGCGAGCTCAAGCTTAGATTTGTTTACGATGAACATGTTGTTCGATTCCTCGAGTCGCAACCATCCATTAAAATGCTTTGCATTGACGATCATATGGCAGATGATGATATGTTGCCCTCTATTCGTCCAAACTCTCTTCCTCTGCTAGAAACTTTTGATGGGTCCCTCACGGTGGCCAGCCAGTTTCTTCCAGCCAGGGTCAGTCATCTACAGATGCTAATCGATTGCGATTTGGAACCGACCGTCCAATTCCTCCCCCGACTGTCTCTTCTCTGCAAAACACTGCGCAGCCTCAGCTTGATTGAGGTTCCAAGCGACATGTCCCTTCCAGCCCTGGACATCGTCTCACGAGTTCTTCCAAATATACGCCATCTTGGAATGCTTCCATACCCTGTAAATTCCGTGAGTAGTACCCGGATTTGTCTCCCGAGTATGCTAAATTTTGATCTTCTATAGCGGCACATATTCCATAAATACCTAATGAGAATGCACAATCTTTTCATTATAGAACTGGATCTGGCAAGATGGACTCCTATGCCTATTCCACTACCCCTACAGCGCGCGTTGGCATCTGAAATACGTACCTTCTGCCCTTCGGTTCAGGTAATTATTTTTTGGATGGGAAGCATGAATGTTCAGTGGACTTTCAATGAAATATGGCATTCGCAAGCCAATACCAACACATACCCTCAATATTTTAGGGCATGGTGCCTTAACTGGTGATAAAACGAGGCGCCTCTTCGCTCCTCTAACGAGATCAAATCCGTGAAATAGGCTCCTACAGAGCAAAGTGTAAATTTGTATCCTTAGCCGTTTAAAATATGTATTTCTGAATCTTAAATTGTATAAATTTGTGACACTGATGTATCAACTAATCGCGAAAACAACATCCTTACCCTCTCTGGAATTTCCCGTCCCATTAAGGTCACGTGTGTCAGGGTTAAAGATATCAGCTTGCGCCACGACATCTCTTGCATATCGACCACGACATTAAAAATGACAGAACCCACGAAACAAGAAACCGAACAAGTATTCAAGGTTCTTAAATCCCAGAAGGCGAACAAGGTAAGACTGCCTAAAATTCTTGCACAGGATCGCTGACAATTGAATGATAATAGTCATGTTTTGATTGCAATGCAAGAAATCCAACATGGTCCAGCGTAACCTTCGGAGTATATATCTGCTTAGAATGCTCCAGTGCGCACAGGAATATGGGCGTACATATTAGCTTTGTTAGGTGCGTCTAAAGAATATATTCTGAATGTGCTGAGCTCATAAGTCATCATAGATCTACCAATCTCGATAGTTGGCAGCTTGCGCAGCTGCGTACGATGAAGGTCGGAGGTAACGCCTCTGCACGAGATTTCTTCACAAAGCACGGTGGAACATCGTTGTTGAGCGATTCTGACTCGAAGAAGAAATATTCGAGTAGGGTTGCAGAGTTATATAAGGAGGAATTGGCTCGTCGCGTCAAGGATGATGCCGCCAAGTACGTTTTACGTCCGAATTATCGTTGAACCGATGCTAATGATACACAGGTTCCCCAACGGTATCGCCGTCGAAGGAATGGAACCCTCTGTTGTTAGCCCTCCGATAGAAGAGACCGAAGATGATTTCTTCAATTCATGGTCGAAGCCATCCACACCTAAATCTTCCAATCCTGGTACTCCACGTATCGCTACTCCCCCTATCATCGGTAAAACACCAACTGCCAGCTCAAATACCGCAGCAGCAGCGACAACTGCGCCCCGTACACTGACCTCGTCCGCTGCTGCCCGGCCCGCTCGTCTCGGAGCTGGTACTTCACGCTTGAACTCTGCGTCGTCGGGTGGATCGACTACAACTTTGCCGAAGAAATCGAAGCTCGGTCTAGGGGCATCGAAGACCAAGCCGGTGGATTTTGCGGAGGCTGAGAGGAAGGCATTGGAAGAAGCAGAGAGAATCAAGCAGCTAGGGTACGATCGTGAACGTGAAGAGGCCGAGGCAAAGGCGAAGAGGGAAGCTGAGGCATTGAAGAAGGCTCAAGAGATTGGATCGAGGGCGACCTTGGCTGCTACTGGCACAACTACTCCTGCGACTGGGTCACGCAAATTTGCAACGCCTGAACCACAAAAGTCGGCTGCATTCCCGAGACTTGGGTTCGGTGCCGTTCCAGGTGCTGGTGCTGCCGCTGCTGTGGCTGCTGCCGCCACACCTGTACGAAGGTAGGTCCATGTTTCCATTACGATATGTTTTCTCCGTCTCAAGTATGATATTTTATTTTAGCACGCCCGCCGTTGACGACGCCCCTACCACTGCGCGGGAGAAATTCGGCAACCAAAAGGCCATTTCTTCGGACATGTACTTTGAGAGAAATGACTATGACGCGAACAACACTCGTGAGGCTCAGACTCGTCTCCAGTCTTTCCAAGGTGCCACTTCGATCTCATCCAACCAATACTTTGGGCGCGATGAAGACGAAGAGCAAGGCTATGAACGTGGAGGTCCAGATGGAGGTCTTTTGGGTGATGGAAGCTTGGCTAGCCTGGAACTTGCTGCTAAGGATGCAATCTCCAAAGTTTTAGCTAACCCTGACGTTCAGAATGTTGGAGAGTCTATCAGAGCTGGGGCTCTCAAGGTAAGGATACTCAGTTGTCATTAACCTTTTTTTTATGTTGATTTTTTTGTCCCTAGCTTTCTGATTACTTGGCCTCGATGTCCGAGCGTTGATGGGCTGTTATTTATGTGGCACTCCCTTTTTTTCTACCAAAATTTTATCACATCGGCGTGTTCATAGATATCCCTTTTTTCTCTTTTTTCCCCCTCTATCTTCTACCCGCTGCCGGTTTTACATCGGTGAGCGTCTATACTCTGCCGACCAAGCGTGGGTGGGAACAATTTGTTCTGTCCCAACTATCGTTTTTCGACTTTCTTGTTTGTAAAAGTGTATTTATATATTAATTTTGGTTACTCTTTCTTCGTTTGTTTCGTTCCTTTTCTTTTCCCCATACAACCCTGGGATATTTCAGATCAAGCCATCGCTCATTGATTTCAGCCATGTGCTTGGTTTGTGTCGACCTATCGGCTGTAAGATTTTGGCTGTTGGGACGTCGTCAATGTAGCCACGTTACCAACCCTGCTCTACCTTGGTTGTTCTGTGGCGGTCATATTGCACTACCGTTCTTTTTATGCAATCAATCTGGTGCATGACGAAGCTATATCGCTCGTAATCAAGCAGACCGACCAGTGTTCCACTATTAACCCTCTCCGAGCACAGGAGGGACTACATTCATTGACACATCAGGTTCGCTCATGTTGCTTTCAAAGGAGTGTATAGTTATCGTTCGTCATAATCCTACATTTGCTTACCTGCATCTTTTTAGGGAGCATGGTATATACTCGTATCAAGAAGTTGGCCTTCCGACTTGAACAATGGTGTATCTGATACGGAACATAGTCCATGACAGGCCTTGGGGGATTGCTTTCGCGACTGGCTGGATTTTTCAACTGCAGTTCAGGTCAGCACTTTCCACTCTGGTGTAATTACGATGTCGTTTCCGGGACGGAATAACTGCTCAGCTGGTATGGATGTCAACTCTCGACGTGGCAATACATGCTGGGAAAGATGCCTTCCACGCCTAAGAAAGCTCAGACCATTCAGCATCGATTTTCGCTCTTTTATCTCGTCCGGAACATAGGACCGTTTTTTACGAGATGCTCGGTCGGCGTTATGTTTGTCTTGGAAGACATATCACGATTACATTCGAAGAAGCAGCAGATTTGCGTGTGTTTTTAGCTTCAAGGATCAGGATAATCTATTTTTCGAGTCTGTATGCCCAGTGTGGGGATGATTGACGTTTTGATAGTGTAGCGTTTCCTCGACCTTTCAGCAAAAGGGTCTTGCAAACTAACCGATAGGGCTCTAGTTCAAGATACACAGTGATAAGATGACGGCCAGATGTGAGTTCCCCATCCAATATCCAATTGATTGATACTTCTATCGATTGATAAGTGACTCGCCTTTTTGCAGGCCCTATCTGATAAGCAGGGCCTCCCAGGTTCCCCTCAGCAAACCGTCTAAAATCATCTAGATCTGACTCTTTTCTTGAAACACTTTGAAAGAGTTCTGTCTGTTTTCGTCTCTG
Source organism: Agrocybe praecox (assembly GCA_964017145.1). Lineage (NCBI taxonomy): Eukaryota > Fungi > Basidiomycota > Agaricomycetes > Agaricales > Agrocybaceae > Agrocybe > Agrocybe praecox. The sequence goes on from OZ024850.1 coordinate 348,557, forward strand.
TTCGTGTGGTCAAAACATCTTGACCTGGGAGCCGAAATTGTTTTACACGCTCTCGCTAGTTAGGAATAATTCAAATAGCAAAAAGGTTTCCTTTTCTCCAAGGAACTGGTGAATTTCCTTATGACAATGTCTGGTAGCCCTTCGACCGATTTGTGTAATACCACGTGGTTCACGCGCGGAATTACTTACCGGTTCCATAATGGTGGTAGGTTTTGAATACTTGTTGTGACTTTCCTATTCACTAATCCGGCGTCTTCCTTTACGATAGTTGCGGTATTTTCAAAGTTCATTGCTCAGTGGACTTTGATGCTTACGAAAAATTCTGTAGACCTCATGATGGACCTTTCGATTGACGGTAGGTACAAACAGTGTTCATAGTGATTCCAAAAGTTGATCACAATATCTCATCCCCGGAAATAGATCTGCCCATCCGAATTGAGAGAGTACCCGTGGATAAAACTTTGCCACTTCGTCATTCCGTATTATGGCCGGACATGCCTCTGTCGCACGTCCGTCTTCTAGAGGACGATTTTGGAATTCACTATGGCGCTTTCTTGGAAGATGACGCGGAACCTGTGGCCGTGATTTCGTTCTTTCTTGAAGACCTACCCATCGATAAGGCTATGGAGCCTGACGAAACGAATATGATAACATCCCTGCAATGTCCTGGGCGGGCAGTACGGTTTCGAAAATTTGCATGCGCTTCGCAATACCAGGGTAAAGGTATTGGAACACAGCTATTGTTGCATGCCTTATCGATGAGCCGATCTGAAGGAGGCGCAATTGTTGCATGGTGCGACGCCAGGACATCAAATATGGAGTGGTATAGAAAACGAGGTCTCCATCCCTTTGGGACACCATTTTACAAAGGGCGTGTGGAGTACATTCGCATGTTCCTTGACCTACGGGATACCGGGAAGAATGAAAAGGAAAGCCTTATCGCTGGCTCGTGAAAGTAATGGACTTTGGTAAGTACTCGTACTCAACTGAATCACGAACCATAACACCCGATTAACTGACGTCCTTCATCTTGACTTGTACGTTTTTTGTCGTGTATGCAGACTTGTATACTGAATGGACTGGTCATTTTGAATGACTGTTTTTCTATCTCGTCCGTGCCAACGTAGCATCTCAGCATATCACCGAAAACTCTATCGAATTCGGATTTGTGTGTTAGTTTTCTAAATTTACTACTCAGAACTTCATAACAAGCCGGTAAACTTGTGGCGTCATTATGCTCGATAACGGTACCTTTCAATCTCGCATAAGTTTCCGACAATTTACTTCAATAAAATGGTAATTGGATGACTATCTAGAGCTACACTGGTCGCTTTACTTCACCCGCTTTTTCTCTCTTCTCTTTGGGCGTGCGTAGGAATATTTTCCCTCCAATCCTCCATCCAGTCGGTTGAACTCTTTTCGGGTACTTCCGAGTCAGAAGTCCTGTCAAGTCCTTTCTGCCCGAACAAACCCATAGGTCTTATTGGCAACATTGGCTTCTCAATGAGGGAATTTCTTAGTACTAAACTCTATCAATCGATCCAGCAATCGGTAGAACTCCATGATTTGTCCTACTTCCTGCATTGAAGAAGCACGCTCAAGCCTCGTGGAACAGCGTGTAAGCTAAGTCTCCTTATCGCGATAATGAGATCGACTGCACGGTAAGTTTTTGTGCCCGTTCACGAGCTGAGCGCCAATGAAGTCTGTTCAAGAACACCGTACAAAGGCAGCGGCTCCACTGGTGCTCCATTAGCGATGCGGGGATGCGTATTGAGATATAGTGACTTCGTATTAGTACCACTTCACCAAGATTCAAGATGACGAGATTTATTTCTCCTGTCGCAGTTTTCTATGACTGTAGTAATCTCTCAATCCTCGGTAGCCAGCGTGGCGTTAGTTACACAATGGGGATACTCTTTTTATACATTGACGCTGAACCTTTTGCTCCTGGAGTTACTTCAGGTCAGTTATGTTCCGGCCGTCGTCCGGCACCGATAGACATGGTACGAATAGATCATGGTCATTACGCATGATAACTTTCGAAGGCTTTCCAGTTTCCTTTCCTTTCTTTTCAGCAGTGCGGCTTAGCGAGGAAAGCATGTACTGTATAGACGCTTTTACTCGGAGTTTTGGCACATCAACCCGGATAAATAGGAGGGTGTATCCATCAAGAAAAATGTATAAAGACCCTGACCAACAGCGTACTTTTTCTTCACCAAAATTCCCCAACCTCATCCAGGACTTCAATCAGTTGCAGCCTTCGAGCATTCGTCTCTCAGACCAGCTACTAAGTCTATGCTTCCAGAGAACCATGCGCTGGTTTGGCTGTAATTCAGCTTCACCTCCCTGAGCTCTGTTCATAGCCGAACTAGTAGCAGGTATGAGTGTCGCTGAGCTCAGCGTATGTACTGGTTGCGAGTATTCCCCAACCTATCCCCCACATTTACACGTTCAATTTGAATAAGATTTTAAACTATTAAACTTCTAGCTATTGCGCGCAAAGGCGGTACACTGGTAAGCCTCTGCTTTAAACTGCGCATTGATCTCGTTTCGTAGTGTGCAGCTGATAGTAACTTATAGAAGCCTTCTTTGTAAGCTCTACGAGAAGTTCTGTTTAGTTAGGCGAGTCACTCATATTAAATACACGTACAACTCTTATTAAATGCTCACATTCGGGGCGGACATATCATGGGCGCCAATTGATTCTTTTAACTCACACACATACCTCGTACTTACTACTTTCTTGTAGCTTAGAAATTCTTTTTTTAGAAAATTAAATATAGAGGATATTCATTTTCCTCGTGTGCACTTCTATCGCGTATGTTAATAGTTGGCGGCGCCAAACGGTGGAGTAGTACAACTGCTAAGTATTAAGCAATAAGTGAAATTATAATCTGTAAGATAGAAAAGGATCCGTTGACGATAGAGACATACAGAGACCAAAGTACTCAATTTAAATAGAAATCCATATGACGAAACTTGGCATCTTCTCCATTTAACAGTCATGATCATTGCCAAAATAAAAAGGCCAAGGCAACTCTTTTGAGTCAGTTCATTGGCACGTCTGCGGAGATTCAATAGTTCAATACCAAAATTTGCCTTATCGGGATAGTATCTCACGTGCGCCATAATTACATAACTGATTTGAGGTACAGTGCCGACGTGCTCTAATTGCGAGTCTGAACTCTCACCTTGACCAACTCAAGGGACTTTCTGCTGGATTACAAGTTTCTTATCGTATCATTATGGACGCCCGACTTCGCAGAGTTAACAAGGAAATAGCGGGTGAATTTCTTATTCCATCTGCGGCTTTCTTGAAATTCACGCTTAACAATTTGCTAGACTGCAAGAATGACAAGACTTCACAGATTAAAATTGAACTATTCGATGAATCGCCATTTCACTTGAAGGGGTCGTTTCCGGGACCTCAAGACACTCCATACGAAGGCGGGCACTTCGAAGTGGTACGTGGATTTCATAATCTACGTCGGTACACACGTTGATTAATTTGTGTGGTATTTCTATAGGATATCGTCATTCCAGAGTCGTATCCATTCCAGCCAGTGAAGATGAAGTTTATTACGAAGGTTTATCACCCAAACATTTCATCCGCGTCCGGCGCGATCTGCCTTGATATCTTGAAGGACGCCTGGTCGCCAGTCTTGACACTCAAATCAACATTGATCTCTTTGCAAAGTCTTCTTTGCTCGCCAGAACCAAATGACCCTCAAGATGCTGAAGTTGCGAAGCATTACATGACAAGTAAATCGAGCTTTGAAGAAACTGCGACATACTGGACACAGATTTACGCTGGCGGTCCCGGTGCAAAGGAGAAGAAAGGCAAAGGCAATGTCAAAGATGGACGTGATGAAGTTGCCATCGCAGGCTTGGAGAAGGCCCATGTTGACAAGTTCGAAGGCCTTGGATTCCAGAGAAGTAAAGTGGTAAGTATCCGTGTTGTTATCTCCTGATGTTACAATGAATAAGGTTCCATAGATCGATGCCCTACGGCGTTTAAATTATCGTGGGCCTAACGTTGCACAAATATCGGACGATAGGATAGTTGAAGAACTCCTGAAATAGTTCTCATCTTATATTTTTTCATCTTGTTTTGTTATCTGTATTTCTCTCCCAAATATGCATCCCAGCGTCAGACATTCTCGAAGTATGGACTGTCAGCTTGAAACCACATCAGAAGATGCGACACAGGCCATTCCTCAAGCTTAACGTAAAGGACGACCTCGTTCCGCCGTTGTACCTCAAATCTGGTTCTATATATTCGAACGCCGCTGAGTTGAATTTCTGCCACCTGTTTTCCTTCGTGTCTGAAAATCAACCTCGAGTTCCGCAGTGATTCTTATTTATATACCGATGAGTTGTTCTCGTTCTCTCTCTCGTTATGATCGTATCTTTAATTCACCTTCTCACTTAAACACCGAATTACACCGTCAAACGGTATGGAGAAAACAGGAGGAAGTTGCATGCTTTATTGCTTCTGAGGACGATCCGCAACTAACGCCAGTCAGGGGACCGGAATGGCTTCAGTTCACTTGTCAATACTCTCCTTGCGACCCTTGGGTCTTATTCCTTGCCCATAAAATTTGCCGCCACAATTCAATCGCGTATGTATCGATTCTATGGGGATAATAAAAAGGAAGAAGAACAAAGCGAAAACGATGAAGACGAAGAAGAGAAGGAAAACTTCGAGATACGAATAACAAACCCAAGGGTGTGGTAAATAGAGGATATCTATCTCCAACGAGGGCGTCACGGATCTTAAATAGCTGAGGGTCCCGAGGTATGTTTTGACGCTAACATCACCTCTCCGCTTTTTCTTAACCTGTCGTCTTCTCTACCGTCATAGAAATAGTTCCCGAAGTCATCGTATCTTCGGGACTTACAACCATAATCGTGTATTTGTCATTCAAGGAGGACGGAAAGAACGCCTTCTTTCATTCCACTTGTTTCCCCTTCCCCCCGCGCGTTCTCCCTCCATGTCCTATCTTTTCACGACCGGAAAGCAGGGGTAGGAAGTTGCTCATAACCGGGGTCTGTCTAGGATATGACCGGAATGTAAGCGATCCTTAAGTTTAACCTCAAGTCATTCATCTAACACTACTATTCTTTAAAATCAAGGAATCAGTACTTCGGTACTCAGTTCTAAATGAAACTTTGCTCATAAAAAGGCGTATCCCACCAGAAAGTGTTTAGTTTGCTACATAACTCAGAAAGTCCCATTTTTTGGGAACAAAGTTTGGCAAATATGCGAATTTCCTACTCGAACCTCGAACCAGGAACCAGCAGAGTCAATGCATCGAAATACAGCAAGATACCTAAATATAAACATGATGGAATATTTAATTATAGATTTAAGCTCGGCAATTCAACTCAGGTACAAGCGGCGCTTATATTTTTGGGGGTTTGGTAAGATAAGATAAAGGACAGGAACATTACGTGACGCAGATCCTCCTGATAAAATACTGTATCGAGCGTGACATGTTTATACTACTATGTTTTCTCAATTCATCAGCTAAAGAAGTATGTTACTCATCTTGTCTTGGCAAGGGAATGTCATGCGAGAGATACGTCGCCGAAGGCACTGGCTGGGAATGGCCATGATGTCGTTTGATTGTTTAAATTATAGCAGAATAATGACCATAGCCCTTGCCTTACAAAACGTATTAGGTTGATTATCAAGCTGTGTTTCCATGTAATGGTACGTCGTGTAACTTACATATTCAGCCCCCACACCAGTTGGGTAGCATAAAGGCACCGTCGAGCAATCTCCAGACCATCCGAACAGAATTGGTTGGCAACTTAATCCGACGAGACGCGTGGGAGGCCCGGGGATATTGTTGAGTCCCAAGAGAGCTAGAAGGGGCCCTGGTCTCCAGCCTAGAAAAGGGTTTGTATTCCAAGATACGCTGCAGCATATGTCAGCAGACGCTAGTTCACGATGGTGAGCTCAGTGTCTGAAGGATGATAAATGACATCTATAAAATACCTAGTTCACGATGGTGAGCTAGGTATGTATGAATGAGTATAATATGGTAAATTTACGAAATGAATAAACGGTACCTCAGTGTCTGAAGGATGATAAATGACATCTGAGGTGTAAAAGAAGAAGAGACGTGGTTTATATAGGGATCATATAAACCACGTGCAACGTGATCGAGCCCTGACACAGGACATCGTTCAACAGCATACTGGCTTGCATGGATTGAGGAATGTATTTGGTGGGGAATTGGGGCCAGCTTGGATTCATCTGGCGTCTCTTATCCCATGTCAGGTGATTTAAGTTGTTGAGAGCATCGAAGAGCATCCTGAGGACGTACAATTGAAGCGGCAGCGGCAGCAAGCTTAACTAAGAGCTGAGCCACACCCAGGATGGACCTAATGAAAAGACTGTGAACCATGGAATGGGGAATGGATGGTTTGCTCGCTGTTCCTTGAAAGAGATGCGGATAGCTGGCTATATGTGAAATGACAAACGCTCAGGGAGGGGGTGCTCGGGGGTCTACTATTATGTAAAGATCTGGCCTCTCCTTGTTCTTGTTCCGCCTTTCTTCTGCACGTTTAGATCCACTTTATGGACAGAAGAAGAAGTGATGTCATTTCGTTATGCAGTGTAGTATGTACCACACACCGTAACATGTACCCAATTTTTATGTATTTATTTATCCGATGCCGCTTGGGAAACAGTTTTGGCAATCTCGGCTTCGTTATGTCCTTGTTTTTCCCTCTATTTTTTACTTTGCCGCGTATACAGTCACATAAACATCAATCTGTATCAGGCTCATAAAGAAGGTTATGAAGGGGTGCAAGGCTCCCTATAAACCGTGTAGAAAGTACCGAGATGTAGTAATTACAAATACACTACTACAAATTGAGATTAGCTGGAGTACACCCAAGGGCAACGACACCATTGTTTGTATCTTTCACTTTCATCCGATGACGGTGTTTTATTTTCAACTGTATGACGCTGTCATGGTCTTTAAATAGCGCCCGTGGCAGGGATCTATAAATAGGCCCAGGTTTCACAGTAGCTAACTTTCGGCCAAAACACCTTCAGTGAGTACTTGCTTCTCTTTCTTCCGTTGGAGCCGTCAAGTTGGCTGCTCGCTGATTAGATTAGATCATAGACCATCACCACGTGTTTCATAGATTACAGTTTGCGCCCGCTTACCGAATCAGGATCGCTTCTTCCTCCTCCACCATGTCGTGCAGTTCTGCCGTCTCCACCGTTCGATTCAATCATTCTCCTATGTATGATCGCATTATAGACGGAGACGTTGCCCTTGGGTGTACGCCAGTTAACCTCAATTTGTAGTACTGTATTTGTAATTACTATACCTGGGTACTTTTATAGGAAGTCTTACACCCCCAATTTTATATCCTTCTTTAGTGTTCAACAAATTTAGATAGTGTGCAGACAAATTTTATACAGAGAAATTGACTATTCTTCATCCGTAAATTCAAAGACGCGCCACGCAGGCCCAAAGCCATTCATGATAGGGGAATACCCAATTTCTACCAAAGCGGAAGTAGTCAATCCCACATTTGCTACAATCGTTTTTGCAGGCAGCTGCACAACTGTCGCAGAGCAGCCAAAAAGGCTTTGGTCCCTGTGTTCTTCGGGCGCTTCGTCGTACTCCAGCGAAGGCACATTTTCCTCCCTTTCCATTTCAAGTCTATGAAGCTCCTCTAGATACGTTTTCCACTTGTCTGGCCTGTTTTCGTCCGGATATTCTCCATCGTCATCCTCATCTTGAGGGTAGTGAATAACGCGACGTGTTATGACCTTCAGGGTTGCATTGCGAGCTTTGAGCTGTTCCTGTAAGGTTTTTCTGCTGGGTTCATCGAGCGTGAGTAGTTTATTGACTCGTTGGGTCTCCAAATCAAGTAAGAGAAGGAGTTGGGGCCCATCAAGCTCGACGGGGATCAAGCTGCCTTGAATTATTGCTCGGTTTCCTGAGATAGACGGTAAGGCAGGCGAGTTGAGCTTCGCTCGGAAAGACCTGTGAAAAGCGAGGTAGTCTATTGCTGGCACGAGTGTATCCTGATCTTCTTTGACCTATATATATATCAATGAGGGTCACATCTCACGGTACCTTGGGGATCTTACCTTGACTTTACCGGAGAGTAAGTCTTTGTGGAATACCGACAGTCGGCTGGAAGAAGAATAGTAGTGGAGGAAAATATCACTGGGTTCTGATGAGCCCGCTTTGCCTACATAACGATATATCTGACCGATTTCCGCATTCATATCAGCTGGCTGCACGAATGTCCTCGATGAATCTTCAGCATCCTCTTCATCATTGGTTATGACGATAGCTTTCAATAGCGCAGAAGTGGTATCGCTCACACTTTGATCCACCATACCGGCGAGAGCGATTTTGTCTTGTGAAACAAATGCGAAATCGCCCTGGTGCTACTTCGTATAAGTGACAATTCGTAATCAGACTTTCGACGTGAGGTATGTGAAGATACTTACCAGCATAAGAAAATCCTCATGCTGAGGAACAGGGACCTCGAGCAGTACGTCACTTTGCAGGTTCCAGACCAGAATGGTGTCGGGGTAACCAGGCCTCGGACGTGTCTTTATCACGCTCGTAAAGTCTGCTCGATGTAGTAAAACGTAATCGCTCGCGAAATATTTAGGTTCGTCTTCGGGATCTTCCCCAGAACTAACACATATCGCTACAGTTCCTCCATGTACAATCAGACGTCCGAACGCGGCTGATGCTTTGGTTGACTGTTGCTTCAAAACAGATCCGTCGCGAGCGTGGAGTCGCAAAACTATTTGAGATTCTCTGAAAAAACATTCAGCATTGACTTCTGATCCGCCATAGGCCCACGTACTCTAGAATGCTCTGGATCGAGACAAATTGAACTTGACGAGAATCATCTCGTGCGAGGAGTTCCACGCCTACGGCATAGAATGGAAGTAGTGGGATTTGATCCATTACAACTGTTTCGCCATCCGTCCGTATGTCTCCCAGATAGACTGCCGTTTCACCTTGCCCATTTTTTGTTTGATATGCTACGAACGTGCATATCCTGTCATCCAAGATGCATGTACGTGATAGACGCTGGTCGCCAGGAAGCGCCCTTTGCCTGAACTCTTCCGCTTCTGATGGCCATTCTATTGGTCGTATGCGCTTTGGAATGCCGTCTAACCAGGTCATGGTGGAAGATTGGAAAGTTGAATTGTCCAGTTTCGGCTCGCTCGTGGCCCTTTTTTGTATGTGCCTGATTGATCAGTGCGCGTGGTAGAGTAATGTTCTAAATTTAGATCGTGAAATTTGAAGGGATATATATGGTTTATATAAATATTTTTTAAATAGTGAACAAATAAACGAACGAATAACTAGAGCGAAATTTAGCCAACGCAGAGATTGTCTCCAATATTCAGGTCACAGTTGGAATCCAACTGAGGATTGAGCGCGACGAGCTGAGCTTGAGTGATGCCCTGAGCAGTCGTAATCTTGGAGCAGAAATCTCCACTCTGCACAGTGTATACTTTCCCGCATGGTCTTCCACCTCCAGTAACACAATAAGCTGCGCCGAGTTGGATATTCGTACAGGCGGTATTAATTTCAGAATTCCATCGCAAAAAGTCCGGTGCTGCGATGTGGAATTGTGTTTCGATGGCAGGGCAATTATCGCCAGATACGACGGTATAGTATGTCGTGCAATTGGTAAGTGAGCCAACGGCGATATTTGACGGAGGTCCTGTTGGTGTCGTAGAGTTGCCTGAGCTGGCGACGCAGTAAGCCGAACCGGGAATGATGTTTGTACACCCCGAGTTCACCTCAGGATTCATCGCGATGAACTGAGCGAGCGTGATACCGAACCGCGTGTCAATGACATTGCAGGAATCACCACCGACGACTGTGTAATACTGCGTGCATCCAGCCGTAATGGTGCCGGCTGCGACATTTGAAGGGACAGTCGCCGAGGACGAGTTGCTCGCGACGCAGTATGCTGATCCCACAGCGATATTCGTGCACCCGGAGTTTACTTCAGGGTTCATGGAGATGAATTGAGCCAGTGTAATGCCGAACCTTGTGTCGAAGACAGAACATGTATCACCACTAACGACAGTGTAATACTGCGTACACCCGGCAGTGATGGTCCCTGAAGCGACGTTGGACGGGACGGTGGAGGTCGAGTTGCTGCTGGCGACGCAATAGGCAGATCCCAGTGCAATGTTCGTGCACGCAGAGTTGATCTCGGGGTTCATCACAATAAATTGTGCGAGGGTGATACCAAATTGTGTGTCAATTGTCGTACAAGTATCACCGCTGATGACGGTATAGTACTGCGTACAACCAGCCGTAATTGTCCCTGATGCGACGTTTGACGGTATCCCTCCAGGAGAAGATGTATTACTGCTAGCAACGCAGTATGCAGATCCCAGCGCAATGTTCGTACATTGCGCGTTCACTTCAGGATTCATGGTGATAAATTGAGCGGTGGTGATATTGAACGCGGCGTCGATGGTAGCGCATGTGTCCCCCGAAACAATAGTGTAGTACTTGGTACATCCATCCGTGATCGTACCAGGCGCGACATTGCTTGGGGGTGCATTAGGATCAGCAGCTCCAAATTGTGGAAGAGGGACGAGAGGCAGAACACAATATGCCAGCCCAAGAACAATATTGGTGCATTGAGAATCGACGCCGGGGTTGAGAAGGGTGAATTGGGTAGGCGTAAGGCTAAACTGCGTCTCTATAGAACCGCAACTGTCGCCGGGTACGACCGTGTAATATTGTGCACACGATGTTGTCGTTGTATTCGGGGCAATGTTCGCTGGGGGAGGCACCGCTCGGAGAGTGTAATTGCCCGTCGGGAAGAGAGTGCATATGGCAGATCCTGTAGGTAATGATCCACTTGATAGTTCCGAATTCCACGAAAGGAGATCGGTCGCGTTATCAAAACCAAACTCGTCAGCTATGCTTTGAAGAGTATCGCCGGGCTGAAAATCAGTTATGTTAATACGAAAGTTCGAGCTTAGGAGTCAAAATTGGAAAACTCACTACAACGGTGTAGTAATACCCGCATGCGACGTTACGGGTTCCCGCTGCGACATTCGTTGGGGCAGGCACACCTGCAGGCGTCAATGTGATGGTGGCAAACGTAGGCGTGTATCCTGCCGACGGGATAGAATAGCTGATGATAGTGGCCGTTGAGAAATTTGCTGTAATCGAAGTGATAACATTCGTCTCTGTCGCAAAAGGAGGGTATGGTGCCACACAGTAGTAGTAATTTAGCCACAAATTACTACAGTCCTCGTCGATTTCTATATTTTCCGTAGTCAGTTATTATGCACCTCAAAAAATGATCTTTTATGCACACCAGGGTTTAAGAGAAGGAAGTCGGACAGGGATATTGAATTTGCTAGAACGACCGTGTTGCAAATATCGCCATCCTGGACCTTGTAATATTTTCCACAGTTGGACGTAGTGCCATTGACAGTCGGGGTAGGAATTGGCGCTTGAGTAGTAGGAGTTGCTATACGCCGTGATTAAACCTCATTCTATCCAAGAAACTTATTGGGACATACCAGCAGGGTTCGCATCGCTAGTCGCTCCAACATTTGGGAATCCACCATTCGGAGTGAGACAAATCTTCTGACCGACACGCAGCGACATGAGTTGGCAATACGTCCCCAGTTCAGGATTGAAAGATTGAAGCTGAACGCTAGTAATATTCGTCCCAGTCGTGCTGCCAGCAGCCTGGGATACCGAGTCGCAAGTATCGTTCGTTTGGATGGTGTACGTGTGGCATGCCTGAGGAATACAGAGAATTGTGCCAGCAGCAACGTTACAGTCGACATCGAGGAAGGGATTGGCTGCTAGAACGTTATTGTCGCTGACACTGTACTGCGTCCCGAGCTGAGAGCATGTCGTTGCGGACGTAGCAGTAACATTTCGTCCTGTCACCGCGCAGTCGGAAGAGAAAGCGTTGGTTGCGTTTGTCCCGAATGTCGATCCGGGGTCTGCAATAACCGGAGCCGACGGAGCCGACGAAACATTATAGGAAGCGAATGCGCTGAAGATTTGGAATTTGAGACTACTGCATTGCTTGAGCGAAAGTATGGCTTACGTTCCACATTTTGTTATAGCAGCAGAAAGCAGGTCAGCGAGCGCCCATGTATGTGTGGCCGGATTGCTTAGCGTTGCGTTCAACGTCTTTAAGGGACAGTAGGTGCACAGTTGAGAATTCGGCAGGGCCTGAGAAGAAGAAGAATTAAACAGATGCAGATGTAAGCATGTAGAGATGGTGAAACACGTACGAGAAATCCTCCGGTCGTATTAAGATTCGCAATCAACGGGCTACAGAACTCGAGTGATGTTGGGTCTTGCAAACATTGGGTTGTATATGGACCGATAATAGCGTCAACAGCGTATGTTGGTGGATAAGTAACATTGTTACTTTGGATGGTGTAGCCTTGACACGAAGATATAACACTAGATCGATATGATTGGAGGGAAGAGGCGCAGGCTGATGTGCAGACATTTGTAAGATCTTCTGTCGTTCCTAGGATTAACGGACTGACGCTAAACAAGAAAATAATTTCAAAAACGGTTTTCAAGCTTGAAGGGTAAGTTGCCTACGCCATGACTGTGATGTTCGAGTTACAGTTTACAGGTGCTGTCAGTGCAGATGCAGATGCTGACGGTGGTGAAGGACTAGTCGGAAGATACTGAGGAAGATAGACCTGCATCGACGTATCCAATGCTGCCAAGTTCAAGCTCGAATTTGCGGATACGAGACGTAAGCCATCCTTGTTATTCGAGTTTTCCGATATATCGTCTACGAGTGTGGTAGCATTTTTTCGTGACTGGGCGAGCTGCTCGACTAGGTTCTTGTGGAAAGCTTTGTTGCCCGCGGCACCTTGGTGAGATACTCTATGGTGGAAAGGCTGGGTGCTGAGGACAGGTGCCGTAGAAAAAGTCAGAGCCAGCAAGGAAAGATACCCTAACCGTTTCATGGTTCTGGACGAAGGTTGAAACGTTGACGGGGTAATATTTTCATCCCTCACTTTTGAGCTCGCGCTATATTAACGCTATAGCAATAGATATGGTTATGAGATATGTCCGGGCATCAATGCCAAGGCAAACTCAGAAGTTATTTAAAGATTTCGGATCCACACGGGCGCTTACCCCTCACAAAATCCGCCCGTATGACCGATTTGGACATAATGGATGACCCAAATGCAAACGTCCTCCTTGCGAAAAGTTGAGTTTCAGGAACCGGTGTGTATTCACTTTGTCATCCCGTCTATGTTAATCAGAGATATTATTAGCACTATCCACATGCCGGCGTCAAAAGGACATTATGGATTACCGAGATAGTCGGGATCACGGAATCAGAGCCGTAAGATGTAACTTATAACTCGAAGAATCCTTTGAACTTTCCCTCCATTTTTCGAGCTGAGTAAAATGAGCTCAAATATCGGGGTGATGAAGCTCGTCCTTCTTTTTATTGCTGGTATGTCTTCTCGAGTTGCAAGGAAAAGATATATCTAACTTTGCTCTAGTACTTCAGCCGTTCATTACCACTACTGTCCTTTCTCAGAACATTACACTACCTGTTGGTCTTTGCACAGGTAAATATTCTAATGAATAAACTCAGTTCGACTCCTGACTTGATTAGCCAATATACCGTGTTCCAATGGCGCTTGTTGCAATTCGGTGTCTGGATTCTGTGGGTAGGTGCTCTTTCCTCTTCGAATGATGTATTAGAAGAATATATATTTTATTTTTTGTAGCTTTGGTCCCGAATTTTGCACCCCTGTTGCGAGCGGTGGTACATGCACGTCACATTGTGATGCTCTCGCGGAATGTGGTCCCTTTGCCGCGGCAGCAAATCACACTTGCCCCCTCAACGTTTGTTGCAGTCAGGTATGTCATATATAATATTTGGCACCACCACTTTACTTTACGATGAGCTAATCGTCTCCAGTTTGGGTTCTGTGGGACTACGGACGGTGAGTTTCTTTCACTCGCATCATACTCGTTCAACATCATCTGATATAAATTATTACGTACACAGAATTCTGTGGCACTGGATGTCAATCCAACTGTAACCCACCTGGCCAGCAATCGTGCGGTGCAGATCAACAATCTGCATTACAGCGGAGAATTGGATACTACGAGGTACGTGCTATTTTTAGACTACGTTTCCCTGAAATCATTAGCTAACCAAAGAAATTCCCAGGGTTGGGCCCCAACAAGGTCTTGCAGCGCTTATCCTCCCGAGTCCATATCAGCAGAAACATTAACGCACAGTAAGTATCATTGATGGCGATTTAAGTGCTCTGATGATGATGATCCCTTTTTCTTTTTAAAAAAAAAGTTAATTTTGCATTTGCATTGATTTCGGACTCTTACAATATCATTGAAATGAGTCCTGGTGATCGTGGTCTTTGGACACGAACGACGGCTCTGAAGAAGAAGAATATCGCGTTGAAAGTATTCTTGTCTATCGGAGGTTGGAGCTTCAATGATCCTGTCAGTACCTCTCGGTCTTTTTTCTTTTTTTAGAACACGACGCTTATTATAACTTATTTTGCCTTCCCATTATCTAGCCGACTCAGCATATATTCAGTAACCTGGTGGGATCGGACGCAAACACTCAAACGTTTATTGCCGATGCCTTGAACCTCATGCAGGCCTACTCCTTCGATGGGCTAGGTGCGTATTTCCAAACACTATGCGATGAATCACCATACTAACGTACGTTTTGTATCATAGATATCGACTGGGAATACCCAGTCGCAGCAGAACGTGGAGGCGTACCAGCTGATAAAGAGAGATACCCAATCTTTATGGCAAAAGTCAAGGCAGCGTTCAAATCGCGTGGATATGGGCTCACGTTCACTGCACCTTCGAGTTATTGGTATCTTCAACACTTTGATCTCCCGGCTTTGATGCAGTCGGCTGATTGGGTCAATGTGATGTGAGTAGGCAGAACGAGGCTCATAGCACTATACCAGGAGCTGAGATGATTGAATAGGACGTATGACTTGCATGGAACATGGGATGGAACAGACCCTTATATCGGTGTGTCTCAGTGTGTAGTTCGATTGTATGCTATCTTTTGCTCATGCATACACTTCTTTTAGGAAATGTCGTTCTTGGGCACACCAATCTCACTGAAATCAAGCAAACAATGCAACTGTTTGCCAATGTCGGAGTTAATCCTAGTCAAATTGTTCTAGGTATTGGGTTTTACGGACGGTTAGCAGACCAAATATTTAATGAATCACTGGAGGGACGACTGAAATTTACTTGAAAATAGGTCCTTCCAGCTAGCAGACTCCTCGTGTAGCGCTCCTGGATGTGCATTCATAGGAGGAGCCGACGCGGGACCTTGTTCAGATAGCTCTGGGACGTTGATGTACTCGGAGATCGAGACTATTATCACGTCTAATCATCTATCGTATGCTCTCTAGGCTTATAGTCGTTGTCTGACAAGACTTACCTCAGAGATTTCCAGGCCCGTGTATGACGATTCTTCAGCCGTTAAGTATATCGTATGGAATGAAGATCAGTGGGTTAGTTATGACGATTCACAAACATTGGCAGTAAGTCTTTTATATGTACCTCTGTTTTATCAATCACCGACTATCTTGTCCTTTTGTTTGATAAAATAGCAAAAGCTTCAGTACGCAAACACCATATGTCTGGGAGGTAGATCTCTATTCACTCAGGAGTCAAATTCAGCGGGAAATAATAACTGACGATACCTATACTTAGGAACGATGATATGGTCTGTGGACCAAGACGATTCGCAGTATACAGCTCTTGCAGCGCTGTATGGTGATGTCGATATAAACAAACCTTCGAGCACCGAGTCGGGAAACCTTTGCAGAATAACGGGATGCGGTGCGTACTTTTACATAAATAGAGGAATTTATTCGGAGCTTAATTGATCGATTTCATAAGGTCAAAGCTGCCCTGCCGGTTTCGAGTCGCTTACGACCGTCACGCAGATCCCAGATATATCCGGGACGTGTCCCACCAATAATCCAGCCCACTTGTGTTGTCCGGTTGGTTTGGAGCCACAGGGATGCCATTGGTCTGGTGGTGGTGGATCTACGTGCAACGCTCAGTGCGATGTGGGAGAGATTATTATGGCACTCGATGAGACTGGCGGGGACGGCAACCCGACTTGCGTCCAAGGATATAAGGCCTTCTGTTGTAAATCAGGCCAGCTAGATCCTGGTATTTTACTTCAGCCACTTTTTACGTTAATAATTCGGGCTGATATATATACAATCAGGTGACTGTTTCGCTGGAAGTGAGTGATGCGTATACAATGATCAAATTTCTTGCTCACCTTTGACTTAGGTTGTTTCGCCGATTCGTGCGCTGCAGGTTATCAGGTACAGACACGCGTAAAGCAAGGAAGTCAAGATAATGGTGGTTGTGAGAATCAAGGGCCTCTCGTCAAAAATCCTGTTTGTCCGCAGGTTTGCCAGAGCAATACAAAGCCTGTGTGCTGCCAAGAAGGATGTAAGTCGTATTTTCCATGGCGCATAGCCAAAACGCTAATCTTATTTTTCAGTTGGCTACACAAATGTGTGTTTTGATATTGTTTCACCAATTATTCGAAGTACTTACCCACCCGAATGCAGTGCGAGTGGGTGGGCGATCCTCCTAATTGCTTCAACTCTGTCTGCAGGCCTGGACAAGTTGCATTATGTATGTATTTCTTGGCTAATTATTTATCGTTATTTGATTTTATGCTTACTTTTAACAGTCAGCGATATGCAAGGTGATGCATCTCAGGTAGGTTTCCTACATTTTTCTGCCAAGTTTCCCACGCACTAAGCGCGTTGCGCCTGAACGCGCGTGCACGTGAGCGCGTGAGAAATTTGATTTTAAACTTTTGTGATGGCCATTCTGTCAAGGTTTGCCGACGTCTACCTTGTTCAAATCACTGCTAGGGGCTACTGAACCGACTCAAAACTTCATAACATGCAATATCTGACCCATTTAAATCTAGTCATGCACATCTAATAAGCGTCTCTATTGTTGTGACCCACCAACAAGTAAGGCAACATGAGTCTCTGTGTGCATTAACCTGACACAAGTCTTCTGGTAATGTCAGATGCGGCATTCCTTCCTGTTCCAGAAGAATGGGTCTTCCCATCTCAGTCCCCAGTTGGTGAAGGATACAGTGTTCACCAACCTGCAACTTTCACTGTCGATTTTGATGATAACACCGGAACATCCGACACCTCCCAACACGGAGCAGGTTCTTCTGAACTGGGCGACGATGGAAGGGAAAATGACAGCCCAGTACGCATTCTTTCAAAAATCATCACAACTTAGAGCATATAATAACTGTGGAGAATTAGTTCGGAGAGGTTTTCATTTCCTCTCCCAACGCCGGATCTGTTAGTTCTCTTACGCTCGCCGCAAATTGGGTAATCACCGGCTGTGATCCCACTAGTGACCAGGAACAGAAGGTAGGTACGGTGAAAGGCGCATAGACGCAGTTACTAAAAGTTAATATATTCAGGTCAATGCGTATTGTACGCTCCCAATTGACCACGAGGACTCTGGCTGTGGACACGTATTCATCGACGGAGCTAAAGACACTATCATCCGAATGCCTAAATCCTGTGGATTGGGACCGTATGCACGGGTCGTTTCATTAGAATTGCATCATAACCAATCGTCACTTGATTCTCACCACGCAAAGCGTGCACAATCAGACGTTTATCTCCTTCATTTCGATTATAACTTTGCTGCAGTTCCATCTTCGAACAGACCGGTATTGTAAGTAGATATGCCGATGGTAGGTATATGCTTGCTAACAACACTATTCTAGAATGCGAGCAGATTTGGTACTGTTTTCCTTACTCTGTGACACTTTGCGATGTAGCTAACCGTATGATTAAAGACTGACATTCCAGGCTACGTGAGTCCCTCCGTCCCTATCTAATGTATCGCAGAACGTCTCTCTAACGTCGATGTAATTGCTTAGTGGGATTCTATAATCAACAGTGCTCCAGATTCCGGGACGACCACGACTAAGAGAAGCACAAACAGGAAGCGAGATTTCCATCAGCCTGAGGAATTGGAGAAAAGATGGTATGGCCTTACTCTTTAACGCGTATCAGCCGTTACTAAACTTATTCATACTTAGGTTTGGGCCATTTGATAGCTGGCTCCAAAAGTTAACAACGATTACGCTCAATGATCAAATTAGTCGCAATTTCCACTGGTCTGACAGTTACACGATCTTCCATCAAGAGGAACAGTGCCCCCACTTTTCTTCAAGTCTCGACATTACAATTTCGGGAACGGCTCAAGTAACGTCTGCATTTGGGTATTACTTGGAGGCCAGTGTTGTCCCTCCGGGTGTTCAACAGGTTTGAATTTCTAGCTCAGGTTGGCTAATACATTACTGATAAAATGGTGCATGTATCAGGCTTACGTCTATGTGAAGGCTGGTGCTGGCGCATCAGCTACGTTCAGTATCGTCGGGTTAGCGGAAGCTCAATTTGACTCTGAACGTCTTGAACTGGTTTCCTTTGGATTCCCTGGCCTTTACTATCCGGGACTACTTACTATAGGTCCTTCCCTTCATTTGTACGGGCAATTGACGGGTCACCTCAGCTTCTCGGGGAAGTTCTCGACGAGCGTTGGGTATGATTTCCCGGTGAATAGGCTCTCCCCTTAATTTCTTATATTACTGATATCTAGTACAGCCCTTCGACATGGCTTTCGGAAAGCAGGATGGAAACTCGGACGAAGAAATCGGATTCAAGAAAGTTACGCCAACTAATAATGGGCAGGGTTATGATTTCTCAGTTGGATACAATGTCAATCTGGAAGGAGGAGCCGACGTACGTATCCCCCAAGGTTCTCATTTTCTGTCGCTGAATTACCGCGTCTTTCTATAGGTCCATCTGGTATGTACCCATGCCTTGGATCCTACATAGGTTATTTAAATGTGTATTTTAGATTCCCAGCTTCCAACTTGGTATTAGGTGAGAACAGAACCACTGTACTATTCAAACGTGTTTCACATTTATCCATCAACAGTGTTTTGGGAGGAGCGCTTCTTGATGCACAGATAAGTTTTTTAATGCTCGCTGTGCCCTCTTGACCGATCCTTGACCTTACCTTTAATATTTTACGCTTTCGTCGAAGCGGACCTTTTTGCGGGAGTCTCAATAAATGGCAGCGTTTCATCTGCGGTATTTGAGTTTCCTTTTTTTATGGATTGAATATTCTAATATGCTCTATACAGTCCGCGCCGCAATTCTGCGTTAGCCCGGTGAGTGAACCATCTTGCCACAGGTTGATATTTACTCATTGGAATATCATCAGCACTTTGGTGTATCCCTAAATGCAGGGCTCACTGGCTCCGTACTCTTCTGGCGTGACAATGCTCTTAGCGTTCCTTTATATAACCCTGCGCCGTTCCCTTTTGGCGAGACTTGCTTCGGTTCCAGATCTGATCTGTCAAGGAGGGACAATGAGGATTACGTTTACAATGCGATCCTCAAAGGTAATCAAGGTACCTTGACGGATTATGCGCACGAGTCATCGCAGCCAGCGTACATGGAATACAAACGACGATTGGGGCAGAACAGAAAAGTCTTGCCGGAAACCAAGAAGGTAACCGTACCGTCCAAATCTGACCAAAAAAGCCAATCAATCTCGCGTCGGGGGATCCCCTTCTTACCTGGTCAGTAGCCTTTATTACACTTACTACGTAAATCTGCTGATTCAATTGATATACAACAGGTGCACTGTTCTGTCCTAGTACGTTCTTTTATCTTGCAACGCTTTTACAAAACTAAAAACACCTTTACAGCAACTGGATCCGATATTGTCAATACTCCTAATGGCTCAAAGGAGTGCTTTGTCGACCAACCTGACCTAGATCCCGATCAAATTGAGGACAGAATTGCCAGACGATCCGACCTCTATTTCAACGGTGATTTCTCAGCGCCCTTAGTAGTTGAGTATCTTTATTTTGAGACGCACAGTTGTATATTTATATGCCTCCACTAGAACTTGACAAACCGGTCTTCCAACTCCCCATTCCATGTTCTTGCTGAGCAAGCTCCCCTGCATGCCTGTCCAGGACAATCACTTACTATCCCGGCCTACACGAGCGTCCCTATCTCTACGTACTTCGATCTTAAGTTTCCTGGAGAGCTCGACGGAGAAATTGAGGCGTACTCGCCTGATCCTCCTGTTGCTCTCGGCGGTAAACTTTCAGTCCGTAAAGGCGTTGCGGTATACGCCCGTGAACATGTGTGCGTTGCTCCTTTGATCTTCTTTCTAGTCACTGGCTAAATGTGGCAAACCTTTTTCAGATTTGAGCAGAGCATGGGTGTGTTGAATGATCAAGAAAAGGCAGACTGCTCGCTAAGTAAAATCAACAGGATCATTGACTATAGATTATCTGGTGGAGTTCCCTCAATTATGGGAAAATGCAGCTGGTACTGTTGACTTCTGCACCTGGGTTAGGTATGTTTTGTTTTGCTTGGATCTCATTGAATAGTATGAACTTCATGAATCTTAGGGACAACTTGGAAAACTCGCCCCCTTACTACAATGGCAACGTTTTCGACGAAATAGGCACTTGCTATCCACGCGTCTCAGGCGTTATAAACGGTCCCACCAGTATGCCAGGTGGGTCAAATTTATCTATTCGTATTGTCTTTAAACTTACACATAATACAGCTTTGCAACAGTCAATGAATGTTATCAAAAATTTGGCTTTGTAAGTCTCGAACAGATATACAGATCCACTGTAGCTCAAAAATTCCAGGTTTTCCTCCGAGAGAGTCTTCCTTCCTCCTTTGGGAGCCGAAAAATCATTTGTAACCGTGGATAACTTCAATAAGAAATGCAGTACTGTTCAAACCGCGTGCGTCTCTTATACCTTGCTTTTGATTTTGATTATATATCACCCACTATTATCAGAATTATACGAGCACATGTTGGTACGTAATTTGCGCTACCAGTAGAAACTTGACTTGACTGATAGCCCCGTACCTTCGCCTATCACCCAGCTGCCATGAACTACATGAACGATAATCTAGTTAGACGAGACTTTTTGCAGGGTGCAACGTGTATTCGTAATGTTCTTTCAAGGTGGCAGACAGCGTACAGAGCGTCAAATGTCGACGCGCCGGATCGCCAAATCGTTGACATCGTCACTGACATTTACAATCCAGTGAGTATTGGTGGAAACCTACCCTTATTATCTATTTTGACTCGGATACTGACTGACTTTGTTTTCAAGTTCGTTAAAAGCCTCGTTGCTGGAGTGCCAGTCTATCTCACAAACGAAATTAACACTTACATAAATGCCCTTGGTAATGGTCCACTGCAGGGCGTAGATCTCTCCCTCTTCGTCTTGACAGATAACGAGGCTCTCGAACCAAATCTCAATCCGGGTCAGAATGTACCATATAGCTCGGACCAAACTGTCACGATAGCACAGTTGCGGGATCTGGCTGCTAGCATGCCACAATCGATTACAGTGAGTCTCAATTCAAATTGATCGCAAAGTTCTCAGAAATTCTGATGATGATTTCACCTTCCAGTGGTAATTATTCTTCTCAGGTTCTATATTTTTGCATTATGATGTTGATCATGTTATATTCAGGTTAAATCAGTTACCATAAATCAATTCTACACGCAAAAATTTCCCCCATTATGTGAGTACACATACCTTCCTTGAACTACTTGTCTGACGAGGAGTCCAGCCTTTCAAATTTCAATCTTTAAATGTTATTGTATTATTTATCATTGATGATCTTATCGCTATGCGTTCTTTATTCTGAGTATATATATCGGTGCGAAAATGGCTTCCATCATGTGGTCCCCACTCAGAAATAAATCAATTTCTTGTCAAATGACATTAAAAGTATAGCCGATTTGTCGTTTAGGCTTTCCCACCCGATCCTCCCGTGGCCGTTCGTTTATACCACCACCATAATGTCTTTCTCAGAGCCAGGATTTACAGCCTCTACACTACTCCTCGAAACGCTTGCTTCAGCCGGGATTACGCATGCATTTGTTAATTGGGGATCCGATCATCCTGCCCTCCTTGAAGATTTGGAAAGACAACGTAGGAGCAATGCCGGCAGTGAAGAAAAAGATAAGACACGGCCGAGCATCGTTACATGTCCTAATGAAATGGTGGCTCTTAGCGCAGCTCAGGGCTTCGCTCAGGCTACGGGCAAGCCTGCCGCGGTCGTCGTTCATGTCGATGTTGGGACCCAAGTAAGCAGAACTTCGTTATTTATATGGAGGCCAACTTTTATTAATGAAATCTTTTATTTACATAGGCCCTCGCTGGGGCAGTGCATAATGTGGATCGTAGTAGGACACCCGTGTTAATATACGCTGGTGCATCGGCAATAAGTGCGGATGGCCAGGCAAAAGGATCGCGGAATGAGTGGATTATGTGGATGCAAGGTACTCACCTGGCTTGAGGTGGATACCAAACGTTCTTAAAGCCTCTTTGCAGATATACCTGACCAGCCTGCCATTGTTCGCCAGTACATGCGACATACATCACAAATTGGAAGTCCGAAGATGCTAGAGACAAGCGTAAAGAGGGCTCTTCAGATGTAAGCTAGTATGGCTATGATTTTATTTCACATCTAAATTTATTATTTGTTATAAAGAGCAACGAGCAGCCCAAAGGGACCTGTTTATCTTTGGGCTCGGAGAGAAGTGATGGAAGAAGAAGTCAGTCGCGCAGACGTAGATGCCATATCCAACATGAAAGCTTGGCCTCCCATCGAGCCAAGTGCTTTAACTTCGTCCGGTAAATATGTCCAATCTGTTTCCGTCGTCCGTCTAATTCTATTTTCAAGCGGCTATGTATATTGCACGGGCGCTTCTTACAGCATCCTCACCTCTTATTATCACATCACACATAGGTCGCTCTCCATCAGCAGCTGCGTCCTTGCTTTCCTTGGCAAATTTACTAGCGATTCCTGTCATAAGCTCCTGTCCTTCTGCGGTGAACATTCCAGCATCTCACCCATGTTATATTGGAGTTACTTTTCTCGCAAACGACACACACTGGGAGAAGCTAGACAGCGCTGACGTGATTCTGGTCATGGAATGCGACCTCCCATGGATACCTGCAAATGAGAAGCCAGCAAATGGAACTCGAATTTTTATAATAGATGGAGGGGATCCCTTACATCTAAACGTCGGCAGCTGGGCATTCGAAGCAGAAATGGTATGTCGCGCAGATGGCGGGGTGGCTTCTCAACAGATTGAGGAGTCTCTTTTGAGCCTCGGAGTTCGACCTCCAGGAGAAGTATGGGATTTGGACCCCTCTTCTGATAGGGAGAGTATGACCCAGTTTAGACGAGATATTCTTGTGCGCAATCATGCCAGGGTAGCCAAAACCCTCAAGGAGCAAGAGAAACTCGTGCTTTACCAGCGCCCCATCAGTCCGGGTGAAGTCGATCATAAACGACTCTTCTATCCCGTTCCGTACATAATTGCTACTCTTCGCCGCACCATCGAGAAGCTCGTGTACTCTCAAAGCGGGAACGCTTTATTTTTGAACGAGTCAATTAGCAATTTCCCGGCTGTGTGGAAGCATCTTCTGCCTAGCACTCCGGGCAGTGTTATTTCCAGCGGAGGGTCTTCATTGGGGTGGGCGTTAGGAGCTGCGGTAGGAGCTACGCTGGGGACCAGGACAATAGGAATAAACGGCAATCCGGAAAGGAAGGGATACGACCTCGTCGTAGCCATTGTTGGGGATGGGTCGTACATGTTTGGCGTACCAAGCTCTGCCTATTGGATGGCTAGACGGTATAACACTGTAAGTTGAAATCCCTTTCGAGTGAAAAGCGCTGATAAAAGTGATATAGCCATTCCTTACTATCGTACTAAATAACGGAGGCTGGAATGTAAGCTTTTTTTGTTGCACCACGCTTTTGTCTAATTGACCGTAACACATTAATATAGTCCCCCAAGTTGTCCATGATAGGCGTCCAGCCAGATGGATATGGCAGATACACTCCTGGAGCGCAGCTCACTGTTGGGTTCGGTCCCGACATGCCTGACTATTCTCAAATCGCCGTAGCAGCCTCGGGCGGCTGGGCATGGGGCGCTCGTGCTGGTGGTGTAGGCGCCTTTGGTAAGGCTTCTGTGGATGCAGTTGACAAAGAATTCAGTGATCTAATTGAAAAGGCCGTACGAGTCGTACTGGAGGAGAAGCGATGTGCCGTCGTCGACTGTGCACTTGACCTTATTTGACTAACTAAATATTGAACTTTAAGCGAGTTATGGTATGTACTATAACTACTACTCACTCGACATGCATGCCACCTTTCAGAGTAAACAACACGTCGTCATGAAATTAAAGAAAATAAATCATCAATCAATCACAGCCCGTGAATAATAGTTCTAGTTGGAGCGGCGACTTCCCATTGCAAAGTCAACCCAACCTTTCCCTGTGACGGGACAGAGCACACCCAAGCAAAGCGCCCTTCCTTCCCAAGGGACTCAACATCAATTTCCCCTTGGCCCACTTCATCTGCTCCGTCCCACATTGCAATGACGCCAGTTCCAACTTTCAGCGGAGCCGGCGCCTTGAGCTCTTTGACACTAGTAATCGACGCCGTACCCTCGGCAGTTGGTATAGTCAACGCCGGCTGGACGAGCTTCACTGTGATTACAGAATCTTCTGAGACGGGGACTTGGTCTATGACCTTGATGCTTAGGTTCTTGGAGAACACTGTGGGCTTTGTGTTGTGTACGGTTATGCGCTGCGTGAATGTGTGATTTGAAGATTTGGTGTAGAATCCGGAATGCGATACTTTCTTGGAGCGGGGATGGTATGTCACCCGAATGGAAGGGTCCAGTCTTGAGCAAGATTTAAGTACTATGTTAACCATGATGATAGGGAAATATGGTCGTACCCGAGAGGACATTCAAACTTTTCTTCTGGGCTAACCAGGGGAACATCCGACCTGGCAATGAAGCTCCCATCGACGTACACACTTGCTGCTCCTCCCAGCAGGGTGTAGTCAGATGCGTTCTTGATCTTCGCCTAAACAGAAGAGTAAAATAATAAGAAACTGGTATCACTGGCAATAAGCAAGTTTTCGCACCTTAAGATGAACACGACTATCTTTCTTTGGGACACACACCCAGCTCATTTCGGCCTCCAATGCCAATTTAACGATCGTCACGTTATGCCCAATGTTATCACTCGGGATGTTAATGAGACCAGGAACGACAAACGTCGCGCTGATATTTCCCTTGGATGAAACTTGGAGCTCGCGATGAACTATAGATGCAGGGCTGGCATACTCATCGTACTCGACAGATGACGTCTCAGGCGCAGGCGCAGACATCATTGGCTGTGGCATTCCTCGTGAGCGTGCCATAGAGGCCATGGGCGCGCTACCCCCTAGCATTGACGATGCTCTACGTGGGCCGCCTTTTTTGAACATGACAGGCCTGTTTGCGCTGATGGTCCAGGGAGAGAGAGTAGGGACACCGACTCCGAATGTGGGAGTTGCTGTTTCGAGAGTAAGAGGAACATCTTCCCAGTCTTCTCCTGTATCCTGTGAGATGGAGCCTTTGTAAACGAGGGCTATGGGCTTGTCTTCGGTCTGCATGTTGACGCGGATGTCATAACCTGCATTCCATGTCGCATTGCTTACCGCTGATAAATGATCAGAATTTTAGCGTCTCTGTAACTCGCTGGACATACCATAAATAAGAGAAATATCTATCTCCCCTTCCGAGTCTGCAAAGACCCCAACGATGGCCTTGACATTCAACTTTTCGCTCCCAGTTGGACCGTGCAGCTTGTCTTGTTCTTCCTTGATAGCTTTCTCGATGGATTGCCTTTCTTCTTCCAGCTCCGTAACCTTATCGTCCAGCTCACTTGCAGCTGCTTCATAGTTTTGCACGACTTCCCTTAGTTTTGAAACCTCGAGGCTCTCTGCTTTGAGGGAAGTCATGTACGTCTCGAGACTACGAAGAGCTTTGATGCAACGAGCATTGGCCTTTTCGTTCTGCTTCTTCGTGAGAAGTAGTGCAGCAAGCTCAGGGGAAGTGTCTTTGGGGGTGGGAGGTACTATCGTCGATAAAGTCACATCGTGGATGGTTGCAGCGCCTCTTCCTTCAACTCTAGATGACGCAGATAAAGTCAAGTTCTCAGAGAATTATCGACGCGCTCACCTGAACGAGTCCTTATCCAACACCGCAGGAAGTCCGACTATACTCAACTGATTCTGTCCATCCTTGACATTGAACTTAAAAAGACGCGTGATTTCTGCGCGACCCGTGTACACGCTCACGCTGGTGATCTTACTATCCTTTGCAGCAACGAGCTCTATGGGGTGAAAGGCCGGCACAGTGTCAGAGGTCTTGGATGCTGTCGCCATGATGGTTGAAGGTTGGAGGACGACTGGTTGAAAGCATGGAAACCGTAGATTTCTGTTATGCAGGTTTTTGATGGCAGGTCGTTCATGTCAAGACTTAAACGTTAAACACAGGCGGGAGTCTCTTGGAATTAACGCGATTGTACAGCCTTTTTTTGATGTGCCACTTTCACCCGTTGAAACAAAACAAGATGCTTACCTGGATTAAGGTTTCCCATACCTTCCAACGGAACGAAAGGCAAGATAGGAGATCTAGTTGAACTCACAACACTAGGACTGAGTGCGTTGTCTATTGGGATTACATTGGGATTACATTCCGTAATGACCGATAAGTTTAGACCGTCATATTTATATTGAGACGGTCGTGGATTTAAATGATCATGATTCGTGAGACCTTCCATCGGAATTTCCCGGTGGATATGTATTCACATGCCCCTTGCTCGCCAGATCTTACACCGCTGACGAGAAGAGGTATTTGTTGTCCAAATAGCCTTTCATATATATGATTTTATATTTTCAACAGCTATTTTTCCGCGAAATAGGTATTGGACTTGCTAAAATGTGGTATGCCCGTTCCTATAAACGGTAAGGCCGAAGACTATTTCTCCACGAAACACGTAGGTAGTACCCAAAATATGATACGTATTTCTCAAGCACTATTTGGACGAGAAATAGCTATTCTACGCAGCGTTGAAGCTTAAGTATAGCCGAAGCGACGAGAATAGCTCAATCTTCACGCCGTTAAATATATAATTAATAATGCCCAAGTTTCCAAGGGCTTCCAGCCTACCCGCCAGGTTCTAGGATGTGTAATAATGTCTCTCCAAAG
Organism: Agrocybe praecox; assembly: GCA_964017145.1. Taxonomy (NCBI): domain Eukaryota; kingdom Fungi; phylum Basidiomycota; class Agaricomycetes; order Agaricales; family Agrocybaceae; genus Agrocybe; species Agrocybe praecox. Next base: position 375,811 of record OZ024850.1, read on the forward strand.
GTTGACATCAAGAGCTTGTCATGGACGACATATCTCTGTACATGCCTTTTGATAATACCTTTTCGCGCAATTTGATATCCCATCAACGGTTGTCTTTTCTCCCTCTACTGGGTCCACGCGACATCCCGATTATAGAAAACGTGCTTCAGATAACTTCAAAGATGCCATGTTTTAAGCTCGAGGAATGGGGGAAAGAGTTTGGTAAGAAGACGGGGATAACCCTCGGCTTTATGTGCGTTTTTAGTATTGACCTACGATGATGGGTCCAATATTCTCTCTGAACATCGTCGATCAATGCATAGTAGTTGTTCTAAAACACATTCGAAGCCGCAACTGATCTGCTAGGTAACATACATTTATGTTTCTCATCATGACCTTGGACTGATATTTTCAACAATTACAAGATCGTCGTTACAGCATGTATACTAGTGACCTCTATAGGACGATTCTGGCCGGAGAACACATAACGGAAGAACTTTTTCTGCCTTTGATGCCGTATGGTTCCCTGTGAGTCTCTGTTCCCCTTTATACCAAGTTTGAGAGCTCAAGTCACTTGCATTTATTTTTTCAACTTTCCAGTTTCAGCAAAATGCGCCGTGAGGCACACCCAGACTTCAGCCTACGAGCAGTCGAGAAGGATAAAGATGTACAAGAATGTGAAGCGATCATCACAGCGAATAAACTGCTTGGCTCTCCCAACGAATAGGCTCATCATTTCCTCAGTACCGCAGTGCCACTTACACCCGGTCGTCTCTCATGGAAAGGGATAACGATATAACTGTGACCCGAAAAAAGCCTCTGACGACCAAATTAGCCCACGCCCGTGCGGGGTAATTCTATGGTCGATATCTTTCCCATACTCAATTACCTACCGCCTTGGATGGCGAGATGGAAGCGAGATGCTATTGAGGCGTATATCTCCGAGACGACGCTTTTCAAAGGATTTAATGATGGTGTTGGTCAGGAGATGGTGCGTGTCATGCACGATTCTTCATGTCTTGGAATAAATGATGAGACTTGAACTGGGCTGACGTACGTGCGTCACTAGGCTGCAGGGGATGCATGGGAGCTTGAGTATTATAGCCTTTTCAGTGCTATATTAGAAAAGCGGGAACAACACGCAACGTCAGAAGACGAAGAGGCCCGGACATCAGGCCTCATGGTGTGAGTAATCGGATATTCATTGTCAGTTTTTAGGTATGGTCCACTTACTGCGATGTAAATTCATTATTCAATAAGCGCAGCCGGATCCGAAACAATGAGCCTTGAGCTTGAGGAGCCTTCTTTTGTCGTTCCCTGCGACTGTGCACGATAAGGACTGGCCAAGCTTTTGTCTGACAAAAAACTGCATTGGATTACACTTTGCCAACCAGACGTGTACATGAGCATCGCTGCGATCCTGTGAGCGTGTAATATCGAAAGAGCAATCGACCCAGATACTGGTAGTCCGATTACTCCTTCGAAGTTAGAATTCGTGGAGTGGGGCATAGTTTTGTGAGTCTATTCCGGTTTTGCTCGGTCTTCTGCAAGAATTTTTTTGTTTTAGTCTAATCTTTCCTTTGTGCCAGAGCACCTTCCCCTTTTGAGAGCAGAGTCTCCGAAAGATTCCAGGAGCAAGGTCTATATATCCTGGAGAACAGCGCACGCGGCCAGTAGAGGAGGAAGAGACGTTTTGCGTCGACATACCAAAGAGACGATTAGGATAATTTTGCAATCAAGGAGAGATTGGAGATCCCAATAGTTTATAGACATCGCAGGGATCGACGGTTTAAGCTTTAAGCTAAAGGGGGGTAAAGGTGAAGGTTGGCCAAAGGACAGCGGCGAGCAAAATCAACCATATACTATGCAGTCTATGCTACCTTTCATAATGGGGCATTACCAATGGATTTTCTTCCCTCCTCCAGCTCTGTCATGAGTTTATCGCCAATTCTCACCCAGCTCCCTCGTAGATTTGTACGTCATTTCGTTGTTCTGAAACCTTGCCGTTCGATTGAACTGAGTTTGTTGGGGAAGACATGCGTGATTCAAGATGTCGAACAGCTTTGATTGCCCGAGCTATATTCCTTTTCAAGAAGTCGAGCGGCCACTTAAGAAAATGATTGAGACGGCAGAGGAGGAGCAAGATAGGGTGGTTATCATTCAGCATGTTAAGCGGAGTCGGACTTCAAATTTTCAAACTGGAATGTTTGGAACTCGGAAGTGCCGACTGCCGTCGGCCAAAACTTTGCTGGGCTGTAACTTTGTGTGAACGCTGCTCGGAAATAAATTGGGAAAAAGCTTCAGATGAACCATTGTGTACAGAGGGGCCTATGCTCTGCAGAGTTTCTAATATCGATCCGAACAATATTTACGCTTATTTACTGTGGGGACGAATCACGAAACTTGAAGCTTTGAAAATTTGAAGGCGCGTCGCCTTTCTCGATTCCCTGCGTCCTACCCTGACACGCGCGTAGCGTGCACTCCCCTATCATCTCCATACGTACGCACTCTCTTCTCAATTTCCTGCTCGCTCTTCGAAGGTCGCCCGCCGTTGTGACCCGTCTGTGTCGTCGTAGGGAGGCTGCGGTGATGCGTCATCACCATCACTGGCATCTGGTGGTTGGGGTGGGCGGTTGCTGTGGTCGTCATCGTCGTGGGTGTGATCTTGTGGTGGCGGTGGACACCTCACTGTCAGCCGATGGCAAGCATGTCCTCCCCCATCTTTGGGGGTCACCTCTGTGGACATATTTTCCAGATAAGAAAGTTCGCGTGTTGCTTAATATAATTTGTTTAGCTAGCTAGCAAGATTATGGGCGAAAGCCCAGTTCCGGGGTTGTTCCCGGCCCGGGTCTCTCCTGCCCATGAAGCAGACTTTACTTCACATATCGAGACGAAACTGCGACACCCATTTATAAGGAATGTCATGACGCGGCGAGTGAGTCTCGATACCCCAAAATTAGGAATGGCAGACCATGTTGATTGCCTTTTCACAAATTCTTCTCAAATTCTTATGCACACATGATATCATGTATATCCACAAGGTGCCGAGCGCCACTGAATGGGCGCTTATGACACCATGACCTGGCTTCCAAAATATATTCGGTGCAACCTGCGTGGGAAATCTATAGCTAGTTCATCTATGAACTGCATACTAAGGTGGAAGTAGCGGCAAAGTAGCAGTCAAAACTGTGCCGTCTAATCTAATCTAATCTGACCCGTGTAGTAGTTTATCTTATTTTATCAAATGCCGCACCCTCAAAATAGTAGGCAGTGGCAGGCAGGTTGCATTCAATTAACCCCGGAAGGAAGTAATGAGTGATAACAGGAAATTTTAAAAGGACTCGGAAAGAGAAGCTCGAGAGCGACGTAGCTTAATATTGGGCAATCATTATGTGAGGAGATGCAGAAAATAACGGAGAGAAAAAATGTTGCATTCTAATTTTACGCTCGTGCAACAGAGAAGCGGTGGTGGCAGTGGTGGTGACAGCATAGCAAGAGAGGTATAATTATCCAACACTTGCGCGTAAGCATATCATAAAGGTACTATTCTTTCCTTACTCTGTTACGTCTTGTACGCTGCGGCGCAGATTCGCAGTGCTAATTGGTCAACCGATTAATTAGTAGCCTTCTGCTGTATTTGTGAACATATTGTAAAAGACATTGAATAATGTCGCTTTCGTTACTTGTAGAAAATATACAGCACTGATAGCAATGTATGGACATGTACTATCTTTGTTTCAGCATTTACTCGAGCAGCTCACATTTCGAGAAATGTTAACAAATGTGTGAGTAAATAAATTCCCATCCGACATTGAATGTAAATAGATGTATGTATTGGCCGCCAACTAGACTTAATCTGAAAACCAGTCGCAGCCCAGAGTACCAAATGTATTTAGCTATCAGCTGCAATGCCTTGTCTCAAGGCTTGGCAATTTAAGAAAAAGCCAATAAAATTTCGTGGTATACGTTGGGCCACCTATCCAGTCATAAGTGTATGATTATGCTCAAAAACATAATTCTAAATGCCTGCGGGGCCGATCCGTGGATGTAGCGTAAGACTGCTTGTCACTTGATATTGGGAAAGTTGTCTATTAATGATATTGACGTGCATCTTCTGGTCATGTAATCCTTCAAGTCCGGAATTGCCTGAACATGGAGTAGACGCTCGCATTCCGGATTGGGATGAATTTCTGCATATGAGTGCCCATTCAATAGAGTTTTATTGACACTGGTTCCTAGCAGGCATATCAAAATAAAGATATGGTAACCGGTTGAAAGGGGACTCGGATTGGTGTGAAATGAGGAAATTAACATGTATGAAATGAGTCGGCTCAATATCCGGGACTCAATCTGACTGATACTTGTACAAGATAGCAGGACAAGATTAATCCATGACGTTTGGAGTGAGCATAATGACTCCAATGATATTTCATGTCATCCTGCGTTCATCGAAGGTGCGCGAGCCTCGAGATCATGGATGGATATACATGCACCCAAAACACAGCTATGTCGCCTTGAATCTTGATGCTGTGTGATCCACGCAGAATTTTTTTAGCAGCTTTCTTCGGCGAAAGAAACCCTAAAAAGGTCGAAATTGTATAGACTGACAGGTCGGGAGAAATACTAAAAGTTTCTGTGGCTAGAATGGGATAAGACCATGTGATAGCTTCGAAAAAGCTCCATGACATATATTGTGTCTCCATTTTCCATGAATTGCATAGAAAAGATCATGTACGCTCCGATGTGCGACGCAGGTAAAGTCGTCGTTTTGAATTCTTCTAAATACCAAAATGTTCGTCATTCGTGAACCGGGAGTTATATGATTCACCATCATAGTTACTGAGACAGTGCAATGATTTGGCACCGCCATAGCGTCTCTCTGGGCCCTTTAATATTCGAAAGGAGCCAGAGGCGGTATAGTAGTAGGGAACCCATGAGGTTATTACCCAAATTCAGGGTTCACGACTCAAGAATTTTCAAGATTTTGACTCTGGAAAATTTATTTATGCTATTTTGGAGAAAGGAACGGGTTTATCAAAGGCATAAACCTCGAATGCATTCAGTCCTTGGGCCGAAAAAGTCTAACTGGTGCTCCGCAATATGCATTGTCTAATCAAGAAGTACATCCGGTGCCTCAGTGCCCAGATAAAACCTCGAAATTTACATATAGGTAATTTCTGGATCATGTGTCTCGTACGCATCGGAATGTCGTCGCATGACGCACATTAACAGAGCGTGTCACGGTGTGTGTACATAGCAGAAAACGCGATAGAGAAAAGGGCCCAATACACTTAACAAAGCAAGTATTGAATAAAAAACAGCGTGGGGATCCTGAAAGATCTGCACTATTCTGTATAATAGCATTGAATTTATATATACATACTACAGACCCCGGTTATGAGGCCTTCCCCTGCGTAATAACACCATAAAGCGGTATGGCAAGTAGGCCCGAGTGCATCGAGTAGTATAATCACCACTAGCGAGCGACCCAATGGATTATCGCTCTGCCAGTATAACAGCATGACGGCGACGTGATTGCAGAAATACATTGGGTGCTCGTTGGCTACCAAATTGTGGGAATAGAGGGAGCAGCAAGTACAGCGGGAGCAGCGTTTATAGCGGGAGCAGCAATTATAGCGGGAGCAGCAAGGACGGCAGGAGCAGCAGGTATAGCGGGAGCAGCAAGGACGGCAGGAGCAGCAGGTATAGCATGAGCAGCCCGCATAGCGGGAGCAGCAAGGGCGGCGGGAGCAGCAGGTATATCGGCAGCGGCAGGTATAGCGGGAGCAACCCGTATAGCGGGAAACAGCATTTATAGCGGGAACAGCAGCGAGAGGTGAAGAGAATTAGTCAGTAAAAGAGTCTGCAGAATGTAATTCAATATACATACCTTAACCTGTTTCCTGTTGAGCGGTCCATGCGACATTATCACTCCGAGACAAACAAATGGAGGAGGATACTAAGAACAACGGAACAGAAAAGTCTGTTCAGCAGACATCACACAGTGCAGAATAGATACGTAGCTTGATTGAAGACGCATCCAATTTTCGACAAAAGGATGGATGCCGCCCATTTCCATCACTGAAAATTAGCCACGTCATAGCCTAGCCTGGCGAACTTCGGTGCAATCTGCATCGTAAGGAACAAGAGAAAAGTAATAAGAGGTTGTAGACAGTCGAGAAAAGAAAAAGAAAGCTTTCTCGAGCTCGCAGTCGGTCGAGCTCGAGGGCTGCACAGGGTGATGATGGTGGTTTGTGAACAAGGAGTGTCACATGTCACCATCAGTTCGCCCAAAGACCCTATTCTATCCTCGCGATCATTTTTCCCTTGATGAGAGAATGTCAACATCCGACTTGCAAAGAAGAATCAGACTAATGTTGGTTTGATTTCAACCCAAATTAGGTCGTTTCCCACGCCGTCCCGACCCATGACTGTCCTGCCGTCAAAAACGTCAACGTACCAACGTCAACGCATCAACATTAGTGCTGCCCAAAAGCTCGACTCCTTGAAAATAAGCGTAACTTTTACGTGACCTGCGTAGCGGCTCACACAGTCGATTTACTATTTATTCCAGCGGACGTGTTTTATGGGGCGAAACAGCGCAGAGTACGTTACGGGCCCTTGGAACCTAAATTCCTGTACACGAGTATCATGCAGGTAAGTCGCTCATGTTAAGACAGTACTGACTTTGCGCAATATAGGAACAGGTGTAATCGAGAACGAGCCTCTACGCGACGCGTATATGAGAATTTGTACATGTGCGGCAGCGGCAGCGGACACGGTTCCCACTTATAAAGAAGTTGCATTGTAATAGTACGTGACATATGTATATATTACTATTCTTTTGCAGAAGCGAGCGATGCGTTACAGTGTGAATAGATATATAAATGCCCTCGTTCGTTACGACGACAGGCACAAGGACCCCGAGCCATACCACAAAACCATGTCTCTTGAGAAACTGACTTTGTTGGAGGGCATGTCCTTGCCAACATGGATGAACTTGCTTTTTACATCTGTGTTGATTATTGCTGTCCGAGCAGTCTTTGTTTTCTATCGACGGTCCTCCTTTCTTCCTCCAGGTCCTCATGGGGTACCAATCCTAGGGAATGCACTTCAAATCACGGCAAAAATGCCGTGGTTTAAGCTCGAAGAATGGGCAAGGCAGTTTGGTAAGAACTCCAGCGCTTTCTTATGTCTATTTTCTCTGTCTAAAGGATACGATATGACCAGGTCCGATTTTTTCTTTGAACATAGTGGGTCAACGAGTAATCGTTCTCAACACATATAAAGCTGCAGCCGACCTCTTTGGTGAGATATTGAGCCGTGTAGTCTTAGTTCGTTCGACGGGAAATAACCGCATAATAAGATCGTCGGTCCACTTTGTATAGCGATCGCTACAGGTTAATTCTGGCTGGAGAAATTCTAACAGGCGGAATGCTTCTGCCTTTAATGCCTTATGGTCCGCGGTAAGTCATCAATGACATTATCTAGAAATTGGGATTGACTGTTTTTCCAGGTTCCACAGAATGCGCCGCATCGCACACGAAAGCTTCAGCCCACGAGCAATTGAAAAATACAAAGACTTGCAGGCGCGCGAGGTTAACGTGACAACCAAAAAAATGCTCGACTCTCCAGACGCATGGATTCAGCATTTTCAACGGTGCGGTATTCGGCTCTTTCTCTCTTTGGATTACGTTCCGGAGCTTTCATTTACTAAAGTGTTTTAGGCACTCTGCGGCAGTTATTCTGAGCGCCGTTTACGCCTGGCCGTCTCTTACAAAAAAGGACGAAGACACCCTGAAACAGATTGATAGCGTGAACACAGAGCTATCGTACGCCATCGCACCGGGAAACTCAGTCGTGGATATCTTTCCCGTACTGAAATACCTTCCACTTTCTCTGGCGAAGTGGAAACGACACGCAGTCGACTGGAATACTTCCCAGACGGTTCTTTTCAAAGGGTTTAATCAAGATGTAGCTGAGAAGATGGTGAGTATGATCCAACTGACTCGTCATGGATATGGTTGATTATACTATGAGAACAGGATGCAGACGAAGCCCATTGTTTCGTTAGCGATATATTGAGAAAACGAGATCAGCATGGTATGACAGAAGAAGAAGAGGCCTGGTTGTCAGGCGTCATGTTGTAGGTGCTCAAGAAAATTGGAATATTGCTCTACTTACTGTCATTCAAAATAAGCGCCGCTGGAGCAGAAACAGTGAGTCCTCTACTCCCTGTCGGCCTTGATTATATAAGAAATGTGTCTCTGGATTATTTTTTAGACAACAGGGGCCTTGATATTCTTCTTCCAGGCTATGGTTTTATACCCAGATGTCATGAAAAAGGCGCAAGCGCAATTGGACGCCGTTGTGGGTCGTGACCGGGTACCGACGTTTGCGGACCAAGACGAATTACCCTACATTCTGGCTATCGTCAAGGAAGTCCTAAGATGGAGGCCTATCCTTCCTTTAGGTGTGTCGTATCTGTTGGGATAGACCGATGCATTTTCGCTTAATGTCAAAAGCACTTCCGAGGATGGTTCATCAGGTACGCCCTAAGCAAGAAAGGCTGCCTGCTCAAATTTAAGCGCTGGTAGTCTAATGTAATGTAACTTGCTAGGATGATTGGTATGAAGGCTACCTTATCCCCAAAGGTAACTTCTTTACGAATTCATTGATCTCCGCCGACTTGGGCTCACGTTGCCTTTGGTGCAGGAACTATGATTATTCCGAACGTCTGGTGAGTGCTATTTAACGCATAATATCACCACAATGTTCTAATTATCAAACTATGAACTGGTAGGGCAATGAACAGGTCTGTTTCTTCACTTCATAGATCGAAATTGTACCCATAATTTCCCATTAGGGATCCCGACATTTTCCCTGACTTTGACGAGTTCCGTCCAGAGCGCCACTTGAACACAGTCATTGAAGATACTCACACCATGGGACATACTACATTTGGTTTCGGAAGACGGTGAGAGAAGCTTTCCTTCGTGTTGGATTCCTGGGGGTTGCATACAACATACAATGAGTGGCTAATCTTTTTTTTTTGACAGAATTTGCATTGGGTCACACTTCGCCAACCAGACGCTGTACATGACCATCGTTTCGATTTTATGGGCGTGCAACATCGACAGAGCGGTGGACCCGTCTTCTGGGAAACCTATTATTCCCTCTAAATCAGAATTTGTCGAACGAGGTATCGTTTAGTGAGGAAATCTCTTTGACAACGTTTTGTTTTATCCCTCTAATGTTCTACCCTGCATTTAGTGGGCCCGTCCCTTTCGAGAGCAGGATTTCCGAAAGATTCCCAGGGGCAAGATCTCTTTTGGATTTGGTCAAGACCGAGACGTAGTGACAAGACTTTAATCCTAAGAATACACATAGACGACTATCCCGGGCTGAGTCACTTAAGAGTCGGTGACCACATAACTTTACTAACACCCGTTGCATATTACACCATCATCCATATCACGAATTCGAATATTTTGAGTACTATAGAGATCATATTTCTGAGCCAAAAAACAAACGAGGTACCTGCCCATGGTGTTATTGTTCAAAGGGATAAGCATTCTCTATTACAACATTTTCACAAAACACACAATTCGATCATTAGAAAGAACGAATCGAGTGATGGAAAAAGACATATTTCCAAAATATGAACTTACAACTTATACAACAGTTACTTATAGTCCTCCACCAGAAAAAATGTAATCAATGGCTGCCTGAACATTACCGCCAGTGGCCAATAAAGCTCTAACGTTCTGTGCTGCGTTGGTAAAGCCCATATCTTGCAGTTGCTAAGAATGAGATGAATGAGCAAGGTCATCGAGTGGAATGATGTGATCCTGCCAAAGACTTACTTGCAGTTGAACTTGGAACCTCTCCTCAGGTGGTCGTGCATCCGCAGGTGGTGGGGGTGCAGCCCCAAAGCCGCCTGATAGTCCAAGCATTTGTTGCATCAAAGCAGGGTTGTAGCCAAAGGGATTGGCAGCCGGGGACCCTGCACCCGCACCTGCTCCGGGGTTGAGACCGGTGAATAAACCAAAGGGATCAGGTGGGGGTGAACCTGCGGGTGGCGAGCCTGCACCAGCCGTTGGAGTTGCATTCTGAGATTGGGTCGCTTGTGTGGTGGGATTACCTGGGGCAGGGAACGCAGGAGGAGGAGGAGCACCAAATGGCGATGCGCCGCCGAACCCGCCACCCCGAAGCATAGACGCCATGCGTAACATCGACTGCAAAGATTCGGGATTAGACCTGGGAAAAATATATCATTTATGAGTGATGGAAGGTCAAAGAAAGATGTAGAAACCCACAGCATGGTCCTAAACTGTTCGTCCTGGAATGCCTGTCGAACCTGGGGGCCCATCGAAGCCAGCTGGGGATTAGAAGCAATGATAGAATCAACTACTGCTGGGTTGGACATCATCGCGGACATTTGTTGAAGGAATTGAGGTGAGTTAAGCATCGTTTGCATCTGGAATGCGGTGAATGATGAACTTGTTTCAGCAGACCAGCTGAAAACTCACCATGTTGGGATCATTTGGATTCACGCCCATCTCCCCAAACGGATTCAGACCAGCCATAGCACCGAATCCCATGTGGCTGTTCAATTGTGTCAAAGGATCGTGAACATTCTGGCCTGTCTGCATCGTAGGCAACTGCTGAGGCGCCGCACTCGCTCCTGAAGAAGAAGGCGCCGCTCCTGCCGAGCGTGATACACCCTTGACCATGTGGATTGTGTGAGATGACTGGATCTTGTAAACTGACAAAGCATCGTCATCCTAAGTGGAATATAAGTCGCATTTCTTTATCCTTTCAAGCCACTGACCTTTAAGACACGACCTACAGATTAAATCAGTATAAATCTCGCCAATGATTCTAGTACTAATTACCTGAGTATATAAGCCTCTGCCTATCAGCTTCAACATCTGATTTGGCTGCGATTGCTTGCTTGAGCTCCAAGACCGTTTTATCAGTCGTTATCGATATCTGAAGCTTTAACTCGCTTGGGCCTGTGCAAACGGGTGAGAAAGAAGAGAGACAACCTCTTTAAATCATACCTTTGACATTAATTTGGATTTCTGGCGCTTCTTCAGACATAGGAAAGTTGTGGTCAAGAGCAAGGATTATTTAATAAATTACTTTGGTTAGGGGCCGTGATACGTAATGTATTTGCTAATAAATAAGTACTTAAACAATGCTTAAACTTGATTACGTGTTAAAACTTAATACATCAATTTATTGCAGCAGCAGCGTATCACTTGACACCCTTTCATGAAAGCTTTTCTTTCTTCAGGAATCAGGGCAAAGAAGGACGGTACGACAAGCACTCCTTGTATGAATTATTGATCAAAATCTAATCGATACTATTACTATTGGCTTCATAGACTTTATCGCAAGCATGCGCAAAGGCCATCTTTGGTGTGAAACAGGAAGACGTCCTCGATGAATCCTATCGCCGTGCAGGGAAGATGGAAGTGGATCCGACGATGGAGCAGTCCAGTGTGCAGCTGGATGGCGTCGCTGGGCTCGGAAGCGCGTCGAGCAACCTCCCACGATGGCGGTGATGGAATAGATTCGGCTATGGACGCGTCGCGCTGTCATACAGAGGGGATCTATGTAATCTAATCTATTGGTATATACGGATCGAGCAGTCTGTCAGACTGCACTACCAGAACGAATTTTCAGACAAAGATGTCAAGCTTCAAGCTTGAAATTTACAAACTTAACGTCTACGGTGTGTATTAACTAGTAAAACGTCTCCTTTGTAACAGTGACACTCAAATTTCTTCTTAGGACCTCAAGGCCCATGTCGATACTCCGCACAGCGACTCATTGGTCGGTTCTCTGGTGGTCGTCCTGCCGATGGAACACAAGGGCGGTGCTCTTATATTCCGGCCCATGGGTGAAGAGTGCGTATTTGACACTGCTTCTATGATATCTTCCAAGGATTCTCCCTACGCTGCATATGCCGCCTTCTACAGTGACGTCGAGCATGGCATTGCCGAGGTGGCTGAAGAATATCGCGTCCGAATCCTCACATACAATATTCATCTGGTTGATCAGAGTCCCCGCTCCTTTGTCGCCATCCCGAGTCTATTGTTGAAAAGTTGCGGAGTGTACTCTCAACGCTCCTTAACACCGCGGACTTTCTTCCCCCAAGGAGGCCTAATTGGGTTTGGCTTATCGCACAGGTATCCGTTCAACCTATCGAAAACCGAGTTGTCCAGTCTTTTGAAACATCTGCGAGTCACTTGAAATTGAATCGTCCCCAATGACCTTCTACTGCAATAAAGGAAGTGATGGAAACGGCAAAGCGTGTGTGGTCGACGCATTTGTGGGACTGGATGATTTTGACGACAACATAGACAACGTCGTCGGGGGGGTGCATATACGACGTTATGGGCGGTATTCTTCTCCAACCT
>OZ024850.1:388420-465513 GCA_964017145.1 Agrocybe praecox
CATCTGTGCCATGTGCGTAATACGGTGAGTACATGTAACTTAATTGCACGGAAATAGATAAATTGAATGACTTCACAACATTTGGATGTTATACTAAGCTACACTCATATATTTGAAGCTCCGCCCCAGAGGGTCTCGTCCCCGCAGCCAGCTCCGTTTGGCCCGTGCCCATCAAGTGAATTACTACTTAACAAACAAACATAGAATGGTGGAACTTATTGATGTGTTTTATGAATACATTTTTCTTCTTGGTACACAAAATAACATAGAAAAGATACAAAAATACACATTTTCGATGAGTGGAAAGCACACAGCAATCAATGAGTTAGGTTGATGAAAGTCCCTCATCCCTCATGATCTGTGTAAACATCTGTGCAGCTGCTTGACCGTATGCGAGGTTACCATGCTGAAAGAAAAGGTTCTTATAGATCAATTCAAATATGATTACTGCTTCTTGAGGCTCACCTTGTATGCAGGGACTTCATGCCCCGCTCCATAAATGCGTACGTACGAGAACTTCCCAGAGTTCTTGAACATACCCGCAGACTCTCCTCGTACTTTGAAGCTTTGGAAATTTTGAAACTTAAATATTGGTGACCATATCGTCTTCAGCCCATTGACCTAGCATTCGTTTGATACGGTCAGATAAATTCTATTTGGAAGAGAAAGGGTGCCGGGAAACTAGTACGTACCATTGCCTCCACGCCATTGAAATTGAGAATATAGTCCTGTGTAAAATATTCAATTCAGCCCTCAGCAAATAAGTCTCTTAGACAAATTTATACCCACAGCGTCGCCGTCATAAATAATGGTCCTGACCTAGTAAGGCGATAAGTTGCCTATACTGTGGTATATGTCTTAAAAAAAGAAGAGAACATACTCCAGAGTTAATCACGAATTCTAGATCTGGACTAGAATCGCGCATCCAGTCACCTATAGAGTGTCCTAGGTTCAAAGTTGTACGATGTATTACTGCCAGCTAACGCACCTGTCAGAGCGAAGTTTCTGTACACAGTATTGCTCGATTGGGCCCATGTCACTTCACCACCGATCTGTGGAGCAACCTTGTTGAGATAAGATGCGATGGCTGGTGGGTAAGGGTCAGGATCATCTGCCAAGACGAAGTAGACCTTTCAAAAATGGCATATGTCAGGTGCTCGTTTAGAAGAGGTAGAGTGTAGATACATCATAATTTCCGGCCAACGGTGATAAAATGCGATCGTTGCAGAAGTTTTGTGCTGACGAACAAATTGCGTCTGTCCCGTTAGCGCCGTTACATGCAATGATCTGGGGTACGATATGAGACGCGTGAGTACGCATCTACTCCTCAATCTATAATACCCACCATATCTCTGCATCCAGTCACAGGTGTAGTCCACGACACGTTTCCGGCGTCGATTACGGCTTGGGAGACGAGTGGGTGGTATGGGTTCGATGCAGCGTATTCAATATAGCCTGGATACTGAAGGAGTGGGTTCTGTATAATAGATGCCGATCGGTTAGCGTCGCATATTATCTCTATGGTTCCAATCACTCACTGTGAGACCGTCTCCAATTCCGAGAACCTGAAGATTTAATATTTGACCCGAAAGCTTCCGTTCGAGTATGGCGGTATTTTGTCTTAAGAAATGTCTAGTTACCGTATACGTAAATTAGAAAATGAGATTGTATAATAATAGGAACTCGTACGCAGCAAAGGTTGGTCCATAATGCCCACCGTACCTGTATAGAAATAAATATATAATTATCCAAAAAATATCATAATCAAGCACATACGATTCAGTCCATAAAGCAAGCTTGTTCTTTTGTAAGTGGGAGAACCTCTTGTCGGACAGGAAAATTTGCAAAAATGACCACACATCGGCTGCAGCTTCATCCGACGTTCCGACAGTCGTGTTCCCGTGCGAAAATCCAACGCCCACAGGTTGGTCGATAAATAGAACGTTTGCGTCGTTGTTCCATGAATAAGGGTTCAAGTTTACAGAGGAGCTATCATTCGTGATTCGGCATGGCCCGTTTTCTTGTAGAAGGCCAATCATGCTCGAGCTTCCGGGCTAATATGTCACGATTACTCGATGCAATGGTCAATCGAATGGACATAAATGTCAACTTACACCTCCATTGAACCACAGTGCTAGTGGTGCATCCTTTGGATTCTTACCACGAGACTCGAAGAACCAAAACCTTTGACATAGAAGGTTAGACTCCTAGGATTATATAAGCAAGACAAGCAAGACCCATACCAGATACTTTCTGTGGCTGTGAGATCGCCGTACCCTGATGCCTGATTGACACCGGGTGTTGTTTCTGTGTTTTTTGCTCTTGAGAACATCAAAATATAGATCCAACATAAACTCTTACCACAAACTCCTGAGTTCTCAACAACTCGCAGTTTCCCTGGAGTAGTAGTCACGGCGTCGAGTTTGGATATCTGTTCGTTCAACAAGAAGTTGACCGAGTCCGCGCTTGGAACACCGCCAATGACACCATCTACAATGGGTATCTGGCCCCCAAGTGTCAACGGGAGCGGAACAAGAAAGAGAAGTGACGTAAGGGATATGGAGTTTAGGATCATCATTAAAAGAAAGAGTTCGTCTTTGGTAGAAGAATAAAAAGGCAAATTGGCGCTTTTATGTTTCTCGTAGACATTTATTTTTGCATCGCACCACGACTTGCAGTGAGGATTTAATACAACACCATGGTGCACTGTCGTTGAATGCGGCCCGTGGTGCAGTACTAGCGATGGCGATAAAGAAGGCGGATATTCCATATGGTACGATAACGCCGAAGGTCATAAAGGACTTCTTTCGCATGAATACCGTACATAAAAGGGGCTCAACAACGTACAATGCTCATCAAAAAAGCTCAGATACTCGGAATTTCTGAGGATATATCCATTTATCGGTCCGTGCGTTAAGGATATTTTTCAGCTGATCTCGTTATTTTTCTCGCGCTTGATGATGGAGGCGGCAAGATAAACAGGGGGTTAAAAGCTCATGCAAACAGGGTAATCTTTCAAAAAATACATATTGGACTCAGCCTACGTAAGAGCTATACTTTGAGATAGATATTGATTCTAAAATGATATTTGAGATAAAGCAAGTTTTCTGACTTATCATACTGACTAGGAACTACAGTTTATTTATAATTCCTTATTAATAGCAAATGCATTGGCTTCTGTGCCGTGTGATCACGTAGAAGACAAGGACTGGTTTACCATAATCTGATTAAACATCTGCGAAGCTGCCTGTCCATATGCCAAGTTGCCGAACTAAAAAAAAACGATTAGAAGGGAAGTTATTCATAGACTTCAGATCATGTTCACCTTGTATGCAGGAACCTCATGACCAGCGCCAAATATACGAACGTAAGAGAAGAGACCGGCGTTCTTGAATTGGCCGGTTGTCTGGCCCGCCACTGTGTAGGGTTGGAATGCTTGTTGTTTGAAGAGAGGGGTGAATTGAGTGTTGAGGGCGTCAACCTATTGGGATAGAATATACGATTATGATTGGTACATATATCTTCACCGAAAGATCCTTTCTTTCTTACCATGGCTTCAACTCCATTAAAGTTGAGGATGTAATCCTGTCATGGGACCCAATATTAGTAACATTTTCATGGATAAACGAGTAGAACAACGAACGGCGTCTCCATCATACACAATAGTGCGGACCTAAGAGCGTATTAATAAAGATACCACATGTATACCGATCCGCGTTACTCACACCAGCGTTGATAACGGTCTCGAGATCGGGGCGCGAGTTGCGCATCCAGTCACCTGAAGACAATGTAGAATCCTTAGAAAGCAGGAATAGAAGAAATCATTGCTTACCTGTAGTCGCAAAGTTGGAGTACACATCTTCGTTTGTTTCTTGCCATGTGGTCTCGGCGCCCGCCTTTGTTGCAATAGACTTCAAGTAGTTGGTCAAATCCGGTGGGTAGGGGTCTGGGTTCTTGGTGGGAACGTAGTATACGTCGAAATTACCGGCCAAAGGTGATAAGATATTGTTGTTACAGAAGCTTTGTGCCTTTGAGCATACTGAGTTTGATCCTCCATTGTTACATGACGTGATCTAGTAGCACAAGAGAAGTTAAATTATTGTAAGAAAGAGCGAGATGAGTATGGTCCCACCTGAGCTTTGCAACCAGTGGACGACGTCCAGGACGTATTAGCCTTGTTTATGACTGACGTTGACACTAGTGCGTGGTATGAATTGCTTCCAGCATACGTAATGTAGCCGGGGTACTGCGTCAGAGGATCCTTGAGAGAAAATGAGTCAAATACTATCACCCCGGCAATTTCAACTTTTTGGGTCACACGAAAACCTCCTAAAAACTCCGCTTTTTATCAAACGTACATTTTCTGTTTAAATTGATAAATAAGATTTATATTTATGAGAAATCAGTTCGGCGTTATAAACTAAGATTAATGGATCAGATTTTTGGGCTACTGTAATGTTGTTTAAAATTTTAAGTTTGGGAGAACCGAAAATGTTGAATAATTAGACTAGTTTGGGATTTTGTTCTCTAAAGAAAAAAGTTATTAATGCCATCTTTCCGAAAATGATAAAAAAAGCTTTCAGATTTATATACACTTTCGGTTGGTGTGAGATTATAATATTTCTTACCCTTTTCGTCGATTACACAATCTTAAGCAAAATTATAATTTTTTTTCAAGCTGAAATCATGCGTAGGATGATCGTACGACCAGCGTACGACTGCCAATAAGCTGTAGCTAAAGCTGACTTCCTATTTTTAGCAGCGGCACTGGTATTTTTGAGCGTAAGGATCATCGCCACCTCCAGTGGCCAGCTGTCATTGTATTAGTTTAGCTGAGGAAAACTATCCAAAAGCTAATAGCGACGATATAAGTCATTATCGCAGAATAACTCCCCAATTTAATGGAAAGCGCACCTATTCGTTGAATTTATGGAGTTTCTCACTTTTTTGAGACTTGGAGGTTACCGTCGGGTCCAGCAAGGTTCCGCTATAGCATTGCACGTACACACAATTGGGAACGCTCCCGTGTGGCGACGTTGAATGTTGAACGTTGATAGTGGGCAATTTGTGAATGAGATTTTGAGACAACAGATATAAGGAATTTGGGCGTATCTTATTTTTAGACCATGTTGTCATTACTAACAAAAGATACAGAGTCGGCTAAAAACAAAGTACTCGGCTGTTGTCGCTGTGCTATTTTAGTAATAACAGCGCAATTGTCTCTGTCGATATCGTCCGCGCAACGGACATCTAAACTTCGTTATATGTCCTACTACGCGGCCGGCTCTATTTGACGACTCTTAATTCGCGCAAAACAGTCACCGTCCATGCTAGATATATGTCACTTGACCCACAGGATCCCCGGTATCCATCTATGGACGATATAATTGGTCGCGTCTTCCAACCTCACCACTGTGGATAGAAGCGGCGGCATAATTTGGTGCCCCGAGGGTACCGTATAATAGCGTCTCCCAAGCGTGCATAAACCTTACCTACAGACACCATATTTTAGTACTTTTGGTGGGAGCGATCGTCATTGAAATTTGTTACTTAAAAAGTAGTAAATTTGTACCCTTTCCTTGCCGCGTCCATTTAAGTAGTACTTTTTTATGCTTTCCGAGCACTACTAAATATTGAATATAGATTTGGAAACACTATATTTTCATTTAGTGGCGGCTTGGTGGTGGCATACACTACTACATGCAAACTATCGTACCGAGAACATACAATAGGAGCTAACTACCTAAATAAGACCACACTCACTGAAGAAAACTCACCTGTCTTTAAGGTGTCTGATAGGAGATCCCTGAATATTGAGTAACGTCAATTGGAATCATTTCGGCGCACAATCATACTATTGTTCGCTGCACGCATTCTCTTTACCAGAATTCTCTAGTAACATGACTTTTCAGCCCCAATAGCCCTCAAACAATAGAGAATGTGCACATATACTTACCTATATATATCAATCTCGGCAGCGGGAGCCTACATTGGACAACGGCCGTAGTACAACCCTCTACCATGAAGATTGAGAGAATTTAGCGGCAGGTAGACGCATGGTCGACATGAATCCGACCTGAATATTGGGTTGACGGCCACCGATGCTGGAGAGAGCGTGAGGAGGGAAAGAGGGTTTTTCCCGACGACCAAATGCGGACTCGGAAAAGCAGCCACCAGAGAGGATTCGGTCCTCTGAGCTTTGAGAACACCACATGAGAAAGGTATTCCAGATGGTTCCGAGAATCGTAACGGAAGGGTGGGCCACGGGCAGGGCTTAGCGCAAACAACATGGAGGGTGTGCGCAAGACGCGACTTCGACCAACCCCGAAGGTAGCCGAGGTCGTTGTTCGCGTGGTTGGCGCCGTCGTTGTTCGCGTTGTTTGCGGCACCGTCCCCATCGTCGTTGTCGTCGCTCCCATCGTCGTTGTCGTCGTCCTCATCGTCATTGTCGCCGTCCACGTCGTGTCGTGGTCTTTGTCTTTGTTGTGGTTATCGTGTCGTTGTTTGTGGCGTGGTGGCAGACGGTGGGGGTGAATGGTGGTGGTAGTGGGAGGAATAAGAAAACAGTGATGACGCTGGGCAGCGGGGTGTGGCTGTGCCGGCGATTTCCGACGCGGCCCAGGCATCCATTTTTGGCAGGGGGAATCCGTGGGGGCATTCGCCTTTTCCAGTCGACGCGGCGTGACGCGCTGCAGGGAAAATCATTGCCGCGTCTTGCCGCGATGTACGACGAAAAACAAACATGTCCGCTTACCTTCTCCACATAGCTTCAGCAGCATATAAGACTTACTCAAGCCTTATATCTATGTAAAATAGGCTGGTTACACTCGGATCACACTATCAGTTCTTTTATATATATTTTAACAATGTATGTAATAATCCCAAATAAGATACAAGTCGAGCTTGTAATAAGTACATTATGTCGATGGATCATAAAAGGAGTATAATATGATATCTATCTTATGCAAAGAGATGCCTTACTGTGTTAAAAAGGATAGAGTGGCCATAAAAGGTCATTGACGCGCAACAGCTGACGTGCCGTTGCCGCGCCTGAGATTGTATTTGTTCAGCTGCCGCGGCAGTGACGCGGCATTGCTGCAGGTTGTGACGCATGGTGCAAACATTTTGAAGAGATTTGTACAACAGATTTTATTTATTTTTTAGACAGTAATATAGTCCTAGGACATCCTGGAGACCTTAATATGTGTAACTTTCTCAGAGAAATAATTTGTTTCTGTCAAGTACTTGACAAATGCCAAAACTTTCCCTACAGCGCGGCAGTGCACGTCACAGCGCGTCACTTTCCCCCTGCCCGTCACGTCACCATTTTCAACCCGGATTGTCACTTCCTATTATCCCATATCTCTGCCACCTATCTCTGCTGTTCTGCTGCTTCCTCTGCTGCTGTCTCCTCTCTGAATATGCTCTGCTCTTGGTGGATGGTGTCTCCGTATGGCGCATGAGATAGCTGGGATAGTCAGTGGTTATGCACATGGGTGAATGAAGTGGGTGGAGGGCAGGAATGAAGAGGGGGAGAAGTGGTGTACTGGATGCAGAGGTGGGTGGACTGAAGTGTGAGTAAGAAAAGCAAGATAGGGGGTGTGAAGAGAGCAGCAAAAGGATATAATGTCCTTTCGCTTTTTTTCTTCATCCCTTCACTCCCCTTCCCCCTCTTTCTTCTCTCTTTCCTTTCTCTTTTTCTCTTTTTCTCATTGTTTTTTCCTTTTAGATCCAACCACGACGCGCAGTAGCGTGTTGCACGCGGGCAACTGGCCCCGTTGTGCAACGCTGGCTAACACCAATAGCTGCTACAACGATGACGGCGACGGCTGTGCACAACAACGACGGGCATGTACAACGACGACAACAATGGACATGTCGGGGATGACGGGTCGGCTATGTACAGCTATCGACGTCGTCGTAACCAGACATCGCCGTCATCAATGGCTGGATGCAGCAATGTACGACGTACGACGACGTCTACAACACGACTACGACCAACAACGCGCAGCTGAACAGCGAGACTCCAGCACAGAGTTGACTGCCGGCACCGCATCTCACGCAACAGGCCGCTCGCTATGCCATCGTCCTCGTACACACACCCTGCGTCCTCGTAAACCCCCCCAACGGAGCCCCCGCTGTTAGGGTGTGCATGCAACAGTGGGGTGATTGTACGACAACGTACAATGATGGACGTACGCGACGATGGGCTATAGCGACGACAGGAGCGAGTCTCGCTAGCCCTGGGGGGGCGCTTGTATAGCGTTGATCTGGACGCTTGGCGGTGTACTGCAGATGCAGGTATGGTAAGGAGATACTGGGACAACAACAACAATGCCTGTCATCCCTTTTCTTTTTTTTGCATATCTTTCCTTTCATACATGTATGTAGTATGTAGTATAGTATTCAGTGTAATATATATGAGTCATCGTCACTCTCTTTATCCACACCGTCCATATAGCGCCGCTTTTCTGACCATCATGATGTCCAACTTCAAAATAGCTTCCGAGCGCCGCAGATTCTTGGAGAGTGCGTTCCGTATCAATACGCCGGTAGCCATATATGCACGTAGAATATACACCCAAGAGAACGGCAAAATTATTTTTAGAGGGTAGTCACTTAAATAGTAAGATTAAACACTATGCTACCGGCGTACACTGCATTCCTATGGGTCATCCGTTGTATATGCACCTGCATCATTGCACTATATTTTTATAGACGGTCTCCAAGAACTCTAGAGATGGATACGTCAAAATCTGTGGTAACGTAGTTGCAAAACTTTCATTGCAAACAATAGCGGCGGAAACAATAACCTACCTACATCATCATTCATGTAAAAATAGAACAGCCCTTCTAAGTATTTATTTGATCGTCAGCCGTCAACGCCGTGCTCAATTATCCCCCACTTTGACCTTCCTGCCCTGCTAAAACATAGATCTTTTGAGCCCAGAGAAATATGGACATTCCTGGCATGGTGATTTTTTCGCGGGAGACGACACATGTCGGGAACACCCTCATCCTTTACTATTCAATGTACTCAACCCCCGCCTCTGTTGTTCCGACTGCAAGGAGAATACAGAAAATTATCACCTCAACATAAGGTGCTCGACTACATGTTCAGTGGCAAGTACCTCTAACGGCAGGGCAGTGGGACCCTTTCAAGCACTATCCTTCATTTCCTGCTCAAAATTACTCCGCACAAATGGACACCCATCTCAACTGGACGTAATCAAATTCCATTCCGTCGTCTCGCATATTGCACGCTATAAATTCAAAGATCGGCCTTACAGTGATTTTAAATCTCTCAGAAGTAAGCAAGCGCATCCCGCATCTCGCGCCGAGGGCTACCTAGTTCCATTTATAGCTACCATGAAGTTGGGCCGCGAGCGCTATAGGACCTCACACCTTTTCTCTGGGCGTACGCCAGGCGTACGATGGTCGTACGCCTGATATTAGTTAGGTAAAAAATCCATTTTTTCTTTCCATTTTGATGTGTGCCGAAAATATGAAGAATATCCGCAATATTTGAGATATCGAAGCTTCGATGAAAGATCTTAGTTTCAAATGTAGTTGCATCTTTTATTATATTTTTAGTTATGCCTTGTCGAACGCATGATATGAGATTTTAAATTTTAATCCACTATTACGGTTACCCGAATACCCGGTTTTCATAAATGTTTTTTTGCAAGAGAATATCACCATGTATTATTCTAGTTTACATTGTCGAGATGGGCTGACTAAATTTTAAGTTTTTATGGATGTTTTCCACCAAGTAAAAATCACAGAATAAAATGATAGATTTTATGAGGTTTTGGTGTGACCCCAAAAGTTGATTTCGCCGGGGTGTATGATCTTTATCAAAGAAGTGTTTATTCTTATTCTTACTGTTAACCCGTCTCCAACGCCCAAAACCTTTAGATTCAATGGAATTCCGGAAACAGTTCCAGCAGAAATGGCAGCATTCTGGGAAAGGAAGTGACTGTGATACGTTTTAGTTCTAATGCCGTGACGAACTTCCGAAAATAACTTACGCGGCAAACGTTGGCCCATAGTGTCCACCATAGCTGATAATGGCTATTTTTAAATCACTCTTTAGCACGAGAAAGAGCGACTTACGATTCAGTCCAAATGGCCAAATTGTTTGTTTGGTACTTGGAGAACCTCGAATCGGAGAGGAAAATTTGCATAAAGGTCCAGATATCACTGGCAGCCTGTTGGGATGTGCCAACTTTGAGGTCGCCATGTGAGAAGCCGACGCCTACAGGCTGATCGATGTACAGAACGTTCGCTTCGTTGTTCCACGAAAAAGGATTTAGAGTAACGGATGAGCTATCATTTGTGATGCGGCATGGTCCATGTTCTTGGAATAATCCAATCATGCTGGAGCTTCCGGGCTAATGAATATTTCAGAAGAAGTACGGCGGATATATAGCTGGAGAACGTACACCTCCATTGAACCAGAGTGCTAAAGGTGCAGTATCGGGGTTTTTGCGTGCTGCAAAAAACCAGAACCTATCATAACAGGTGAGTCAATAGGACGATGATGAAATGTATCATCATTACCAGATACTCTCGGTGGCGGTCAAGTCACCATATCCAGATGCCTGGAAGACTCCGGGAGTTGTTTCTAGTAGCATAAAAAGGAGTTATTAAGGGTACTAGTCCCCCAATGTAGAAGAACACTACGAACCACAGATACCAGAGTTCTCGACAACCCTTAGCTTTCCAGGAGTAGTCGCGGACGTTGATAGCGTCCCTTCTTTTCTGAACACTGTAGAGGGTATTTGCGGCACACCACCCAAGACACCGTCAATAATTGGGACCTGCGATGCAAAACCTGGGCTCGCCCACGGAATGAGAAAAGCAATCGATAGGGCAGAAAGAATCATCCTTGTGGAATGTGATCTCCATCAGATCCTGTTTCGCAAGGCTCTTATAGTACGACAATAATGCATGTATGTTGAAAAGGTATTTTTACCGCCGCTCTTCACGATCTTGCTGGCAATCGTATATAATCTCGTCGATGTTGCTGGTGGCGAACCATTTGACAATGCACGCCCATGTGGTGATAACGGAAAACCCTCAAATAACTGACAGCAGTTAATAATTGCAGGTATTGATTCGCCAACCATTTGTGCGCTTCTTTTTCCTCATGGGACACTTCTTTGTTCGACATCGAGAGCAAGTTACATGTTGCCAACAACCGATTCGAGGTTATTGCATTCTTCGGCGGGGTAGGTCGACAAGGCTCCGAAGATTGGACCATGCAGTATTTTATATACCCCACTTATTTTTAAGCCTCGCTCGGAGTAACCATGTGGAGATAAAACGCTATTTAAGTTGCTCTGCTCTGTAGCAATTACACGGTTATAATTTCACTATGAAAGAAAAGAAAAGACGTCAAGTTCTATATTCGACGACACTAATTTGGACTTGGTGTTAGCTGAATGATGAACGAAAATTGATTATCGGCCCTCATGCATCATGTCTCACAGAAGTAATCTAATGGGTCCGGGTGCGGTAGAGTTAAGAAGCCGGTACAGACTGTACTCTTATTACTTAAGGCTTACAGCGCAACAAGGATGTATTCAAGAAATATGATAATATTAAGGTGAGTAAAAGATGGGACCCGCTTGCATTCAAAGTTAAAGCAAGGTACATATAGTGGAGGGCGAAACTAACGATTGGCAAATGCAATGTACGCCGCCCCTAAATCACGTGAATCAGGATCATTTAAGCTCCGACGGAATCCAAAGCTCGGATGAACGCATCGAGAAACCTCTTAACTTGTTTTCTACTTTTCTGTGGCTGCTATGAGACCATCTGCTTCTCGTTTGCTAAATATCTTGGTTCCCGTAAAACGGTCAGTTTATCACAAAACATGCTATGCAGCGGAGGTTGACCATAGAAAAACAGCGCGGTGGACTATGCTGTTAAGATCCGCGTGAACCCTCAACAAACCGGAATCGACACAAATGTCAAGCATTCTATGGTGTGCCTTGATCAGTATAACTGTTATAAGCATGGCGTAACTAATAGAACGACATAAAGAACCCCTTTGACGAGATTGGTACGCCCAAGAGTAATCAAATCATCCTTTTGTGACTCATTCCTGTCACAGCCGTCGAGGAGGCCGTTCGTTTACGAGAAAAGCTGAAGGAGGGCGTTAAGAGCATCAAAGCTGTAACTATTGGACCCTCAAAATCTGTCGACACCCTCCGAACAGCTCTGGCGATGGGTGCAGACTCCGCCATCCATGTTGAAATTCCGGAATCAGCACCCGAACCCGAACCCTTGGCCGTGGCTAAGACGCTACGTGCTATCATCGAGAAGCAAAACGCTGCCGCGAAGAGCGACGACGAGAAGATTGACCTGGTCATTCTGGGGAAACAAGCAATTGACGACGACTTGGGTGTCACCGGTCAAATGTTAGCGGGTCTTCTGGGATGGAGTCAGGCGACGTTCGCGAGCAAGGTGGAGATAGATTTGGCGAAGAAGGAGGCGTTTGTTGTCAGGGAAATTGATGGTGGAGGAGAAGAAATCCAATGCAAGCTGCCTTTGGTTGTCACGACTGACCTGCGGTACGTTCATTACCACATAATAATCATTCTTATTCTCTGATTCTTTACAGCTTGAACGAGCCCCGCTACGCGTCTTTGCCCAACATCATGAAAGCTAAGAAAAAACTGGTCGAAAAAATCTCCCCCGCTGATTTATCTGTCGATTATACCCCCCAGCTTGAGACCCTCAAAGTGACCGAGCCACCGAAGAGGGTTGGTGGTGGAAAGGTAGCTAACGTGGACGAACTTATCACCAAACTTAAAGAGGCTGGCATCGAAGCTGTCTAAAATTCTTATTGACATTACACCACCACCAGGAAGATTTCTCAGGCGCGATACCTCTAGTTCGAAATATAGCAACTCGCTCTTTGCTCTTACTACAAGCGGAGGAATGTATCATCATCATCATGCATCGAATTCGTACTTGGGGGATCTCATGAACTTTTATTGCTAAATCGGAGTAAGCTGCATTGACCGGAAACTTTAAAATCTGCTCCTTACCGCCGAACCCTTGATTTTCTCGGGTCATTTATTCTACCTCCACTACCTATTGCTATAAAAGATGGGAATTCTCATACGTGTGTGTGCGCTTTTCCATGATAAATCTTATTCCTGGGAACCACTCGCCAATTTCGCTTGGGAAGGGGCAGGCGCGCAGGAAATAAACGTGAACGCAAAACAAAGAATAGGTCCGTGTCGAACAGAATCACCGCATTCAGGCGCCAAAAGTGATATGTATCGGTAAAGGTGGTAATAAGGTTAGCTATAATTGTCGTATATAAGTTGAAATGGCCAACAGTCGATGACGACCAGCAATAAAAAAACACGTTAATTAATATTTACAAGTAACAGGGGTTTACACCACATCTCATGGTCCATACTCCAGTTATCACATAAATGCCATTTGAGGCGTGAAACCGGGATATTAGTTAAATAGTCGCAGATATTTTGCATGTCCACCCTACCTTGTCTTATAAACTGTACATCCATAGAAGGCCTCCCAAGTGTGACTCGTCGTTCAAGAAATGAGCACAGATAACCAACACCTCCTTCGTGGTTAGGGAGTATGTCTCCGTCCCAAACGACCAATTCTAGGTCTGAAAAAATTGATCCCTGAGACACTTCAAAGGCATCGTATAGCTTTATTAATGTATGGTCGATGGTGACGACTTTTACTTTCCCAAAGCTGGTCCTCATATCCACCTTCTTCCCTGAGGTAAAATGAAGTGTCGTTCTTCGCAAAAGGTAGGAAGCATCCAAGCACGATGTTGCTCCTTTCAATATCCTCATCGGGCGCCGAGTCCCCTTCGAAGAGTATTAGAGTAATATCCAGTGCAAAAGAAGGGGATGTGATCCAAAATACTCTTGCGAGCATCCAGAAATTGAGCGACCATTGGAAATCCTGACGGTGGAATGCAGCGCCGAGCTGATGGATGAAGAAGTTAAACGTTGCCGCCTGCCGCCTTTAACCTTTCCCTGAAGCCGGGTTTCTCGAGTCTGACTTGGAGGTTGTTTGTTTCGATCTTGACGAAATATGCTGACGAAAATCGTACATCGGATGAGGTTGAAGGTGTGCCCCAAAGTGCATTGAATGCATCCATCATCATTGTTGCTCAAATTTAAGACAATCTTAGTAGAAGTCTAGAGACAGTGATTCCGGCTTTGTGCATTCAGGCTGGAACAGATCGCAATGTTTTGAGGCCTGAGAGCCAAGGCGTGTGGTGCGTGATGTAGAACATCGAAGTGAAATTATGAAGCATGGGAGCTTGGGAAGCAATGACTGTGCCTGGCATTAGTCCTCTACCTAAACCGCCGCTGCGGTACGTTGAGTCTTGCAAGATGAATGACCGCAGATTATGTGCCGGCTTGGCCTGTATGACGACTTTATTTCACATACCCTGTTTATATCGATCTCCAATATCTCTATTCGCTCCCAATGATTACGAAGAATGTCGATAAATGACGAAAAAAGGTAACCTTTTTCTTTGACTGAGTGTCGGGTATGAATACTGACTTCTACCCAAGTCAGGGACCTTTGCGCGCGTCTCATAACTTCTTCCCTTGCTCTGATGGTTGTCGATGAGAACGAGTCTACCCCACAATGACGACGATTTAAGCATTAGCTCTCGCCATCGATGACATACTTGAGATACCAGTCGTGTTGTGACCAATCAACAGCGTTTCTTGACAGTAGTATCGCTGGAAAGGATCCTGAAGATTCACCAGTGTGTCTTCATCTAGTCCCATGTTGAGCTCAGGGATGGTGTTGGAAGCAAGAAAAGGACATAAACGAGTGTGAGTGTTTTGTTACCAATGCAGTAACGAAATTCCCCCCCGGATCGGGGCACAGAAGAGTACCTTTTCAACATTGCCGATAATTGTGGGGCATTTGGCGAAGAGACATACAGTCGACTCCCTCTTAACCCGTATATCCATAATCCCTTAGGCCTTATAACCCATACTTTTTTTGATCCACCAAGTTGGTTCGCTTGGAATTCCGACTCGTATCCCATAAACCCATCATAGCCCATAACCCATCATACCACTTTTGGGTAACAACCCATAGGTTTTGCCCTAAAAACCTCCATATTTTTTCTACATGGGGAACATTTATGATGAATATAACATGAGATTGTGCCATGAAACACTCTTTCAAGCTAGTTTATGTGTTCAAAGTACCAGCTTCCACATGCCCAAACACCTTTTAACATGCGTGAGAAGATTCAAATCAAGTATCAAGACGACGTCGGCAACACTTTTATTCGCATAGATGGTTCATATTGTAACTAGGTACTAAAGGTCCGCCGCAGGGCGGAGGAAGGCTCGCTTCGTCATCCTAGCTGGAGCGCATTGTACATCCGATAGCGCTGGCATCGCAATCTATCGCATAGAAATTACTTGCACCAACTGGGGCCAGCAGCCGATAGTAAGCGGGACCTGAAGCTGAAGCGCTGAAGCCTGAAAGCCTAACTGCCGAGTGATATCGATGACTCGCCGCTCCAGCAAGAGGCTGGCTCCATAATTTAAGGACGCAGAAGAGCGAGCACGGCCTTATTTATTTTTCCCAAGATGTGTATCATATCATACATAATACAATTTATGTACTGAAGGGACAAAAACTGGACAAGTTGCTGCCAGTCTTACAATAATTTCAAAATGATGACGCGGCGCCGCAAGCCGCCGTGTTTTCCTGAAAGTTGTAAAAACGGCGCAAAAGAGAGCATAAAGAGACATTGTTTTGTCGAATACACGAAACATGTTAGTTTTATGTTAGTTTTAAAGGCTCAAATGTACTTTAGTCGTCAGAATCATTGAGGAATCGCCCACCGAAAAGCGGCATCGCTGCATCAGTGGGAATCTGGATTCTGGGATTCTGGTATCTAAACTTTGGCTTTGTTTGTTCGAGGGAAGTGCTCGGCTGGACCCCTCATACCTCTGAGTTGCTCGCTACGCTCGCAATAAAATACAGATCACCGGCCATTAACCATCCATCGATCATTTATGACTCACTGTCTTATGATGCTAAAGATTGGCTAAAGATCTGTTTTCTCTCGATTTTTATGTTTCTATTTTTAGCATATCTCTCATAGCCCATGCATATGCATGATCCCTCATATACATATATCATAACCTATACTCTCGGCGATCCACCGACGGGTATGGGTTAAGAGGGAGTCGACTGTAATGGGCGTTCAATGAAGGATGTGGCAATTCATCGTCACAGGTCACAGGTCACAGGCCCTGACGAATTGGCCGATTCAATGGTACACTATCATGAATGCCTTTTCTCCAATGGCAATCATAGTTGAGAATGTATTCTGCCATCACTAGAAGCTAGCTTAATCATCTTGCCGGCATTGCGACATGCTTGGTCGAGAACATCTTTCTTGGCGACACCAAATGTAACCTTTTGACATGCCTTGGATACCTTGAGGTCAGTCCTCAAAGCATGACTCATGATGCATGATATGCCCTAAAGCCCCGCTCAGGGTCTGGTGACTCTCTAGCCGTGGTAAGTATCTCCTGATGTTTCGAATTGCTAAGAAGAGGGTACAAAGTGAGCAATGGTAGTACGCGATGCAGAAAAGAAGAGTTGAAATAGGAGGAGGTTTATATGAATCTAGTGCTGCTGAGTAGTCATTGTGGTGTGTGAAGCTTGAAGCTTGAAGGGTGATTGTGAGTCTCGAAGGCGTGCATTGTTGGATTCACTGACGCCTCCTCTTATAGTGACCTGTCGCGGCTCCACGGCTCCGAGTCTCGGCCGTGCTCACCATCGCGTCTAATCTGTTTTCTCCTGAAAGGCTTCTAGTTGATGAACGAATGACTCCTCACTACGACGCTAGGCACAGATGAAGAGTACGCCAAGTATTCGAATGGCAAATTTCGCTACAGGAAGTGGACGTGCATCAACGAACATGTTTCAAATGTGGGCATAAAAGATAAGACAGCGGTATCTTGTTCAATCCACGCTCTATGTCTCTCCCAAACAAGAGATGAAAGGACAGTCAACAGGAGCTTCGGTTCTTACACGCTCTCATCTGGTGTAGGGGACACATGCAGTGAACCTTAAAGCAGTGTTTCTATTATGTTTCTCACCTTCTGCAACATGTTTCCCTCCTCTGGCTTTCTCTCGACTGCGGGGCTATCGCCATCTCAACGCAATAAACTGCTCTGAGGCTTCCTCGCAGTTGATATTTATAGGCATTAACTTGGGACGGTAATGTTTGTGTTTGATCACATAAATCTGAAGGCCATCCCATATCACATCACCAACCAAAGGCCGCCGCAGGCACCTTTTCTGCTACTGGCTAACTTTGAGGCAAGATCAACTCTAGCTGTAAGTTGTTGCTCGTTGGATGAGGAATGATGCCGAGGCGGCTTTATGCCACAAACAAAGCTTCAGTTAAGCGTCCGGAGAAAACATGCAAGTTGCATAACGTGTTTTCTTATACATGCATTGCATCGGTTCATCGTGAGTCCCTCTTACTCGCGTGAAATTTAATAAACTAACCTTTTGCTACGTGTATCGTAGACGTCGGTGTCTTCAATGCGAGCAACTTTCGTCACTGAAAACTCCCGCAAAATATACTCGTCAACTTTGAACTCAAAAAATCTCAGAATCTCACCTAGAAATCTTGTTTATCTGACAATTACGCGATGCTTAATCGCCTCCTCACTCAATTACTTGTCGGCCGAAATCGATATTTGAGCGAAAGAGATGCCTATAGAAGGCATACACCTGGCACTTTAAGCCCCCCTTGCTAAAGGAAAGAAGCCACCCAATCGATAATGTGAGTTTCCTAATTCAATGGTATCTTCCCATCGCATGGGTTTCGCAAACGCATGTCGTGCTCGTGGTTGGCCCAAAGCTGCCTGGCCGGCTATTCTTATCGTACGGAATGTTTCGACCTGCTGCTCGTGCCGAAAAATATATTAATCCGCTCGACTATATGAACTCGAGTGGGAAGAAATTTTGAAAAAAAAAAAACTCAGTACCTTTCTTCTCCTATCTTCTACCCCACCCAATTCTCCGGCCTTTCTTCTGCTTTCACTTTCTCAAATGTCGTCGAATTCGACTCTTAATGGCGACGTTGAAGCACTCCCTACTATCGAGAAGGAAAAAGAAAAAGTCACTGTTGACTCCGTCGGCCCTGTCCCTTCTACAGACCTAGGATTTCTGCCAATCCCCGTCCGTCTACGATACACCCCTGGACAAAGATTCGACTTCGGCATATGGATGAATTGCGGGATCAGCTTGGCCGCTACGTTCCGTGAGTCAATATCCTTATCTCGGCTTTAATGATTCCGATCCTGACATGGCATATCTATTTCCAGTGATATCAAATTTGTATTATTGTCAGCCGTTACTGAGTAAGAATTTGTACGGGTTTTAGCCCATTGCATCGACTCTAATCCATTCCATGTAGTTCAAATGGCACAATCATTCGAGGTATCATATGAAGATATTTCAAGGTAAATATATTCTTTTTGCGACTGTTAACTTGAGTGAAATTAACAACCCATGACGGTAGAATACCAACCTTGATTCAGACCGGGTATGCAGATTCTCCTTTAAAGCTTCTGAAGAACGGCAAGGTGATTTGTAACCCGTAAATTTAGATATGCCGCCGGTCTCTTTTTTATATGCCCTCTAGGAGATCTTGTGCGCCGAAGGCAGTTGATTCTTCTTCTCGTTTTTACGACTGCCTCTCTGACAATCGGCCTCGCGGTCAGCAAAAGCCTTCTCACATTCGAAATCCTCAGCTTCTTCATCGGTTTGACTAATATATCTCCGCAAATCCTGGTCCCTCTGGCCGCGGATCTCGCGCGTCCCGAACAACGCTCTTTTGCGTACTCTATCGTACTCACCGGCATGCTGTCAGGTGTCCTTCTAGCGCGCGTGCTTGCAGGTGTCATTGGAGAGTTTGTTTCCTGGCGTATAGTCTACTACATGGCAATCGGCGCACAGTACTTCATTGTCGTCGTATGTTACTTCATCATCCCCGATTACCCCGCTAAGAACAAAGACATGACGTACTGGGGTATAATTTGGAGTATGCTGAAATACTCTGTGACGGAACCTATGATGGTTCAAATTGAGATCATGTCTATTGCGACAAGCGCTTGCTTTTCAAGCTACTGGGTGACCCTGACCTTTTTACTAGGTGGTTCCCCGTATAATTATTCGACGTGAGTGTCTCTTTGCCTCGGAATGTTGTCTTCTCACAGACTTTCAAGGTTGGCAATTGGACTTTTCGGTCTCTTAGGACTTGCTGGGATGGCAATGGGGCCATTGGCTGGACGCTTAGTCGACAAGATGTCTCCGTGGTACGGTATGCTAATTTCAACGATATTGCTTGTCGTATTTCAGGTCGTACAAGTAGTTGGTGCTGGGATTAGCATTGCGGCGGTTGTTATTGCGTGCTTAGGACTGGATGCGATCAGACAGATGCAAAATGTCTCTATAATAGGGTTAATGTTTACGTGCGGCTCTTACTTCGGAATCCCTTCTTTTTTTGTCTTAACTAACTTGCTCCGGTGTTATTTTCAGCCTTAACATGTCGGCGATATCCCGTTTGAACGCACTTTTTGTCTTGTCGGTAAGCAAATACTTTATTGCAATCGTATATGTACTGACCCGATTTGTAGTACTATATCGGTCAACTAACTGGCACGTCCGTCGGTACGCTGGTTTTCGTCGACCATGGTTGGCGCGCAAGTGCAGTGTTAGGATTGGCTTTGTACGGTTTCCAGATCTTCATAATCCTACTCAGGGGTCCCCACTGCCAGAGGCGTACCTGGTTTGGATACGAGGGAGGTTTGAGTATGCGAAAAGAAGAAGACGTAGAGTAGAAAATAGGCGCAGAAAGATGACATTCCGTGACTCACCTGATCATATGGATCAACGATTACATTTGCGACATATCACTCTAAAACTGATCTGTACATTTATGTAGATATTCTCTGTCGACGCAGATAGACCTTGTATAACCATAGCTAATATTTTCACTCATGTTCAAGGGTAGAAGTACTGTAAAATAAAACAGACTTATTCCGGCAACAAAATCGTTGAACAAAATCACAGCATATAATTAGCAAGTCAATTTTTTTAACCAATTGGTGGCGCGGTGTTTGAATTTGCGAGCTGGACACTAAGCGCTGATCAAGCGCTGACCGAAAACCCAACTCCGTTGACCATCATGTATCAATATCTCAATAAGCATCAATAAGCATCAGTACCCAGTTACTTAGCACATAGTGGACAGAAGGAAACAAGAAGACATCAAGATATATGACGATTGCCCCACCCGACAAGACGTGAACGCCTCGCTGACTGAGGAGAGGAACGCTTCGGGCGTGCCTCAGCAGTACACAGAGTGTTCATGGAGACGGGCGCAGTGTCCTGCCAGTAGATAGGTGCATTATGTCCTAGTCAGTTAACCAGTGACATAACATTGCACGAGCAGCAGCAGCAGTGCATCCTTCAGCTCTGAATAAGTACAGGCGGGCGCCGATATCTACCTGTATATCAGAAATACATCCTAATATACACACGGTTGCGTGTATATGTTGACCTGTATTCAACCCGTATTTCCTAGATACGGCCCGAATCCCCGATACCTGTATCATACAGGTATCGGCCATACTATATATGGAAAGCCCGAGCCTGTGGCTTCGACATACGGGGTAATAAATGCACGCAACCTGTTACGAGACCTGAGGAACGAAGGAATCGTCTTAAGCTGATGATGTTTTGACCTCTATTACCCGGTCACGTTTTGATACCGGTTATGATTGTTGCCGAGAAAGAAGAAAAAATTGAAAAAACCCCTAGAAAACTTTCGCTCAACAAAACATGGTGATTTTTATGAGCGAACATCAGGCGTAGATGTTATAATGATATACAAATCCTCAGTAGCTTCCCTAAAACGTTTGTTCACAAATGACAGTAATTACCCTTGTTGGATAAATAATTCATACACAGAGACCCACGAACTAGAGCATTTAGATTATGAATAAATATTACTACAACTTATCTATAGCACACCTTCAATAAATAACACAGACTTATAATCAACTTATAATAAATTTATACGTACTCTGTCACTACAATAAATTGACGGGTATTTATCCATCCCTTGGGACAATAAATCCGCGCCTGTTTATTCATCTGTTGGTACAATAAATCCACGTGTATTTATTCGTTTGTCGGGACGATAAATCCACGCGCATTTATGCATCCTTTGGGACCATAAATCTACGCATGTTTATCCATCCCCTGGGTCGATAAATCCATGCGCTTGGTCAATTCGGTCATTTCCGAGACGCATCAAAGACGCTCGTCTGGGCCCTGCGGCGCATGCCGGCGGCCGTGCCCACATCATTTTCACATTTCATAGTCCGATTGAGTTCCGCTTGGGGTTGGAGCTTAGGAAAAACAAAAACACAACAAATAAACAAAATGGCACATTTACACTACAAGCGTATCTGATATACAGAAGAATATTTTATTACTGGAGAGGTCCCAATCAGAATGACCATCTGGGTGCCCACCCGGCCGATATGCATCCCATGCGGCAAATGCCGCAATATGCGCCATTCAACGTGACGGGCCGCTGTACCGTCATGTGTCTTGGGAGATTAGAACTGAAAAATAACAAAATAACAATGGAGGTTCATATGTATTATATTATGCCCAAATAAATACATTTATGTGTACAGTAAAATTATACCTTTCAAATAATATACTTTCCAGGGTGACTAGGCTACAAATGAGTAAAGGTCAGAATGGTGCTCAAATGTGTCCGTACTCAAACACGATTTACATGGATAGACTTGAATGATGATCATGGGTTGGCCACAATCTGCCCACATAAAATTTAAAAAGATGGTGTTTAATCATGGGTGAAGGCAAAAAGATATACTATTATGAGAGCTATGGTGGAGATCAATTCGATGCAATATAGAAAGAGTAATAAATTGTCGCAAATTTGCCTAAGCCGTTATCACATGCTACGACGCCTTAAAACGGACTAAAGTTACCAAAACGAATCTAAGCCATTAAAACACAGCAAGTCCTTCAATTCGCCCGCCAGCGCAGACCTGTTACGACGGGCCGGGTTATCTATGACTAATCGGAACACATTTTAAACGGCATTTAACGGCATGTCATTATAACGTGCTTCGGAATTTTCCGACATAAAGTATGTTGTGAAGTACATCGGCCATTAAAGAGTCTAAACAAGATGCTCATGGTGAGTATAAAATCTACAAGAGTAAAAAAAGACAGGATCAAATAAATATAGAGTAATCACACCCCAGCCTAATCTATGAAAAGGTTGAACCATTTTTGCAGCAGTAAAATAACGGGAAAGCAAAGTTTGGTACCGGGAATCTCTGATATTTGCTTAAATCTTCCTCTTGCGCTTATGTATGGCTCTATATACATAAAGTAAGAGCAAATATGAGGTTAACAGCTACCATAGCAAATTAAAATAGTGCAAGACAAGATCATTTTCAGCTAAGGATTCAGAAATACAGAGAAACAGGTAGGCAAATGATGTAGGTGTGGCGTGCGCCGCAGGGAAAGACGAGCGTCTGTGTCTCGGAAATGTCCGAAATGATCAAAATAAGTCCCGAGGGATGAATAAATGCACGTAGATTTATTGTCCCAAGTGATGGATAAACGCGCGTGGATTTATCAATCCAGGAGATGTATAAATACGTGTGAATTTATTGTGCCATTGCGAGAGTATAATTTTATTATAAGTCTGCGTTATTTATTGAAGGGACGTCATGGATAAAAATTACTAATGTTTATTCAAGTGTTTTGTGCTGGTATGCGTATGGATTATTTATCCAACCTCAGGAACAACTGTCATTTGTGAACAAACGTTTTAGGGCAGTTACTGTTATTTATATATGAGTCCTACAATATCTGGTGCGAACATGTACCTTCACCCTTGACTCCTTCCTGTCTTGCACTGTGCATATAAGAGCGAGATTAAGTTCTCCATCATCTTATTCTCTTTTTTTTTTTTGGCCTACATACGCCATGCCCATAACATATGAATACCACATTTTATACTCCGCTCGAAAACAGGTCTCGTAACTGCCAGCTCCGCTTGGCCCATCAAAACTCAAGTATTTATTGACCTGAGAAACAGGTATCGGTGCCTACCGTGATAACACTTCAGCTGAACTGAAATTGCGTGTATTGAGTCACTTCTTGTCTTGTCGCTTCTAAAACCAAGTTCGCAGGTCACGTAATGATATCTCTTTGGACCGAGTCGCGACCTTATCTTACCCATCTTAAAGAAAGCAATCGACAATCCAAACGCTCCAGAAACACAAAATCGGTGCCTAGTAATCTTTATCTAATTGCAATCTTTCTGGCGCTCTAGTATGTATCATAAAAGAATTATATTACTATATTCAAGATTATTTTTGTTGATGTTTTCGACGTATAATCTAATCTTAACAATAAATATAGGGCATATATATAAACCCCTTCATACTATAAATATCTACCAGTTATTTTGATCGCCACATAGGGTGCCAAAATGATATCAGCTAAGGTTTTCCGACGTTTATGGAGGCCACGGTATCCGATCTGAGGGCACGCTCCTTCTCGTAAGCCTCTGCTTCCTCTCTCCATTGCATGCCTTTCCACCACAAAAGCAGAATGATGAGACTGTTGAGTAGAAGAAGTCCGGCGAAGACGGTATACATCCAACCTGTAAGTTATAAGGTTAGTTCAAGAAAATCAGATACTGCAAGAAAATACCCACCATCTCCGAGGTTGTCCTTGGAAACAGAAAAAGTCAATTCTAAAAATAGAAGGAACACTTGGGGAGTGCATGCTCACCTGCAAGGGAACGGCGGCTTCTATGGATGCGAATGCAAACATGCCGCGGAAGGCGCTATTCGCCGCGACAGCGGTTGATGACCTCCCGGCATTTGCATCGACGACGTAAGCCAAGGTGCTGGCATAGATCCAGCTACGGAGTGTATAGTAAGATAACTAGTTTGAGATAGTCAGATGTGTAGGAAACTTACACGTTGAAGAAACCTCCGAAAAAGAGGAAGACACAAAGGGGTGCCAAATGTTGGATAAGGTGACAGAGCCATCCAAACCCGAGAACAAATGGAGGCAAGACAATCAAGCCGATAACAGTGCTTCGAAGGCGCATCTTGAAAAAGAAAGGTTCGAACATTTCAGTACCCAAAGTGAGAAGGTGGATAAGATGCGGATTATTGACTCACTTCCGGATAGCTTACACCTCCGTTAGCCTCCCTAAGACGCCCAAGTGCCCTGTCAGACCACCATCCTCCAAGAACACTTCCGAATACGCTTCCTAAAAGGGACTTAGATGCGGACGAATTATAAAAAACATATGGCCACTTACCAGCACCGACGGTAATCG
Organism: Agrocybe praecox; assembly: GCA_964017145.1. NCBI lineage: Eukaryota > Fungi > Basidiomycota > Agaricomycetes > Agaricales > Agrocybaceae > Agrocybe > Agrocybe praecox. The sequence continues at coordinate 412,908 of OZ024850.1, forward strand.
TGACCAAGCCAATTTTGAGCGGACTGAAACCGTAAGAGTTCGCGAGCCTTCGGGATGTCGCGTAAGGGAGTAGGAAGGAAAATGCGTATAGGAGACCTATTAAGCAGTGTTAGAAAGAGCCGAATTTGGAGAAAGCCATAGCTTACCAGAAGACAGGAGGATTAATACATTATTCTTCCTTCGGAGGACGCGCACGAGGGGTTTTAGCGGATTAACATCTCTTAACGTTAAAGTGACTGTAGGAAGGTCGGATTTAATATCGTCTTCGTGGACGGCCTTCTCAAGGCTCTTCTCGATGTCAACAGCTATGTCGGAGTTGTTAGATTTTATACACCCGATTCCGGCAGATTTTGACGCTTTCGTGTTGGCGCGGCTAACAGAAGGTGGTGTGGCGCTTCGAAGACGCTTCCTCAGTACGTTTTGATAGGTCAAGCTGCGTTCGCATCTAAATGTGTCTTTGAAAAACACGACAAAGGCTGTCCAACAAACGCCGGCGATAATCGCGAGGAACCAGAAGATTGAACGCCAGCCAAAGAATGTGGTGAGAACACCTCCAAAAATGGGACCGAGGGACTACCAAAAAGTGTGAGTGGGTAGAGAATACGGGAAGTAGACTTAAGTAGACTCACCGGCCCAATAAGAGCTGCAACGTAGTAGATACCCATCTGCGAGATGATGACTTAGCATCGCATAAAAGAAATGAGTTCATTATAACTAACCTTTCTGCCACGCTCTGCGGGCTCGAAGATATCAGCTAGTGTCGCAGATCCTATTGATGTAACAGCGCTTGATCTGGAAAAATAGAATTGTCAGTTTGGCTTGTCAGTCTTGATCCCGGCGAACTAACCCTGCAGCTTGGAGACACCGGAATCCAATAACACTAAAAATAAGGTCAATGTTGGGCGACACTATTGTACAGTATATAAAGCTTACGGCTCAATGTGCTTGCTGACAGCTACCACTATACTTCCAATCGTGAAAAGCGTAAGAGAGCTGACGTAAACTAACTATAAAGAAGGGTCAGAATTATAATATAGAGTGAGCGGGGTCAGAAGCGTGATTAGGTACTTTTCGTCCTTTGACTTCGCTCACGGCACTCCACACCAGGGGAAAAAGTCCTTGGACTAGAATATACATCGAAATGCTCAGACTAAATTGCGAACTGGTCGCGGGCAAGTCGGCTTCCATTTCAACAACAGCGGCTATATGAGACATGTCAATAAATAGATAATGGGGCTATAAGTTGCAGCGCTTACGATTCTGGATATTTGCAGCGAGGGCAGCAACCATAGAAGCAAATGCTATGAGAACTAGAGTGGCATTCTGAGATTTCATTAGCCCTCAATTAATAATCGCTAATATAATAAACACTTACTTTACGCAAGGAAGACCATTCTCGAGGGTCATTATGAACAGGCATATGCTCAATATCATAGGTCGGCTCGGGAACGACTGTAGAAGTCGTACTGAGAGCTACAGACGCTTCCGTTCGCGACCTAGGAAGGTGAGGCCTGGGAATTTCAGACACAGGCGGAATGAAATTGCGAGTGCTTTGGTCAACAATAGCACTAATATTCTTGAAAGCCATGATATGCCGTAAAAAAGTCGTAAGAAGAAGAAAAAAGAAATGAGAACAGTAGGCGCCGGAGGCTAGAGAGATATATGAAAGTGTCTTTGTATAAACCACACTCTACGCCAAGATACAAGGTTTTATAGTAAATTCTTCAAACTACAGCCATGCAAAAAAGCAACAGCGTAAGAAAGCCTGGCAGTTCGTACGAGGTCACCGATCAGGCTCCTGCGCTTAAGCGGCGGTCCCTCGGCACGTAATGCTGGTGGTCCAGAGACCTTTTTCCATCAGCAAAAATACCTCCCTGTGTTTCCCATCATACATCGTACATACGGCGCGAGAAAAATGAAGAACATGTAGGCCATCCGTCCGTATACAAGGTGGGAAATGGGACATGAAATGCATACATCAACATCAACTGCGAAAATGACAGCAAGAATCCGCATCATTGGCAAAATATCGTCAATATCTCGTAAAGAGTTTTCGAGAATGCCTCCTCAAGAAGCAGTCCTTCAAAAAATTAATAGGATAATACAGCCAAAATGAGCGATATTCTATGAAGCAAGACATCATCGCAGTTAGTCATCGTTTTACGGCAGAGGAGGGACCAAAAAAAGATACCGCTGCAATGCATGTATGTATCCAAATATACGGTGCCGATCCTGGGGATAAGAAATCGTTCACCGAAATGAGATCGGCCCTAAGAGCAGATTGTGACGCAAAAAGCACTGTAGAGGCCATGCTATCCTCGAAATACGGGTCGCACTATATTCTGACTCGCGCCTGTATATGGAGGATTGTCCGTTCGAACAGGCTTGAGTGGCTCTGGTAGCCAAGGCCCCACTCAGTGATTGCCACAAGCTGGCTAGTCCAATTATAGGTCATCGAGAGTTATTTTCGCCTCTTGCCAGGGCTAATTATGTTACAGTACGCCTGCCGATCGAGTTTGCAGCAAAATCTAAGTGGATATCAGTTAGAGCGAGCCATGCCTCTGTCACCAACTACTAGAGATCTCTTAATAAGATTAATCTCATTGGTCGAGGTCGAGGCATCTTCCATCGTCAACCCTTGCAGGATTCTTCTCCTGGCGGGCGGGGAAGACATGAAAAAGGGCAGTTTCTTCCATGTCCCTTACGATTCACCAGCCAAGACGAAGGTCGTAGACACTATTTGAGCGACGAAGAAGGCGTGGTTCGACTGACAACAAGTTCAGGCTTAACAACACGTTTTTTTAGATGTTGTGAAGACCGACGGGGGAATGTCGAAAAAACCGGTCGTGTTTGCGTAACGGAATCCATGAGGGACTGTTATATATAACGACCTCATCCGACGCACAATCCGACGAACGTTCGTACAATCCCTCGAAAATGAGAACACATTTTAATGTCGTAGTCGTTCTCGGGTGGAATTGCCGGAACATATGATGTGACGGCAGAACACCTGTGTGGGAAGTGGGAGAACATAACAAGATATGGCACGAGAAGAGACGGAAGACCTTTACGGAAGAATCTGGAAGATCTGAATGAAAGGGAACGGCTGGGAATAACCGCGGCTAAAACTGAGCTGACATCATGCCTTTAGATAGGTTGATAAGATTGGCAAATAAGGTTGACAAGAGAACATGATACTCGATTATTGTTACCTATTTGAAGGTATGCGACTGGTTGCCTTTCTTTAATTCACTATGAGCCTTGGGAGGAGCTGGGAAATCGCCATAAAAAACGCCTCCTGTAATTTCAAAAAAAGAACATTAGTTTCACACATAATTATATGATATTAAAGGCTGCCGTCACAAACCTTTGTTGTTCTGCTTCCTTTGGCGCTTCTTTTTCCTATCTTCAAGATCAGGATTATCGTCCAAAATATTCGAAGCTACCGAGAAATCGAAGGGCTCCGCTTCTTCATGTTTGGAGACAGGCTGCTGATGCTTCGGCGTGGTGTGGGTATCCGTACTGCCTGTGTCTTGGTTGCCCTCGTCAGCCGCAGGAGACGGTTTGGACTCCTCAGCTTTCCGTTTTCGCTTTTGCCTGGGTTGCCCAACTACAACGATTGTGTCGATCTCCTCCTTGACTTCTTTTTTTGTTTGTCTCTGAGAAGGGGCTACGTAAGGTATTTCGACCTGCACGCCGGAAGCCGCGTCAACTTCTGCCTGTTGCACTTCGTTGCTTGTCTGAGGCGTGGTAGCAATGATCTATAATTTGACACTCATGAGCTCCTACACTTGACATCATTGGAGAAGAAGGGTTGGTATGAACGTAGATACCAGTACTGACTTGAGGGATAGCAGGTGCCATCGAAAAGCTGCGGTTAATTTTTGCGACGAGCACCTCGAAATGCGGGTGGCTGGCACGATGATGGGAGATCGACGTCACCTTCACAGTTGAAGAGGACCCCTGTGTAATTAATTACGAGTCTTTTGGGTCAGAACGACAAGTGAAAGATAAGTAGGGTTTGGAGCCACTTACGACGAGCTGACTTCCGCTGCTTGTACCGAACAACGTGCTTACTGCACTTGCATAGCCTAGTACTGGTTTTGAGATTTGTGACGAGGTTGCAATACCAAAAAGTGAAGATTGGGACGTTGAGGGGATCCGGTTTTGCCCTACGTTTCTCACAAGTAAGCACCGCAGCAATATCCGATAGAGAGCTCGACTAGCATACCTTGTCCCCAAATGCTCGTGTTTTCTTTCTTGTCGGTTTCTTCCAACTTCTTAATTTCCTCATCAAGCATAACCACATCCTTTTGTGTTTTTTCGATTGCAGATTTCGTTGACCCGGTTTGTTCCTCCGAATCATCCTTCTTACCACCTTCTCCCCCTATGCGAGCCATAGCCATCCCTCGTTTCACTGCCTCCTTGACGACAGTCAGAAGTTCCTTTGCACGTCGTTTCACGATGGGTGGAATGGAAGATTTGAACATTGCCAATAGTGCTGCCATATCAGCAGGCGGGTGTTCTGCCATGAGGAATAAAACATGGTTCTGCAACACGTATCTATGGAGATTGAAAAAAAAGGGGGGGAAATAGAAAGAAAGAAAGGGTTTGAAGGTAGACACAGGAATAAAGCGAAATTTAATAATGAAGAGACAAAGTATGGCAAAGCGTGTAACGTACCTGGTGCTTTCGTCTTCCTCCCTAGCTGCACGCTCCCTCCATCCATGCACACTCCTATAGACCTCCCTATGAAGAGCCCCAATCCCGACTCCGGGCCCTCCTGCCGTCAATGCAGCTTTGTTCCATTTCTTAGCAAGAGTGTCCCATCCACCGCTGCCTGAACCTTCAGTTATATCATACGGTTCCTTTGAGTACACCCTGAGGGATGTCTCGGCCGAACGCGATAATGCCTCATCGAGCAAACCTTGAGGAGACAATGATGTCGAAGCAACGACAGGCGGCGAGGGTGACCGCGACTGAGATTTTGTCTTTGATCGGTCCAGCAGGGCGTTTTTGAGGTTATCATAAATGTACAATAAGAAGTGCGTGTCCGAGCGGGCATATCTGAGCATATCTTCAGGTAGCGGTCTATAATCAAAAATTGAACTTTTTAATAATGGGATATTAGTCATGGTTTATGATTCGACAAACCGTATTCTCCAGTCCGCTAATTGATAACGCTTATCAGGGACAAAATCGCAATACATCTCAAGAAGATTAGCCAGCCCGTGACGGGGGAATTCTACAACAGCATTATATTAGCTAATAAATAAATAATATCACGAGGCATACCTAGTAGTTTGGACGCATGGTAGGTATCGAAAAGATTGACGATATAGATGTTAAAGTCTTGTTGAAGCCATACAATGTCACTGTCTGCACCGTGGAAGACCTATGAAGTGTTAGAAAGAGCCTTTTTTGCCCACAAGGGCTATGTCCTTACTTTAACGATTTCAGGATCTGTGAATACTTCATTCATGCTCTCCATTTCATCTCTCACAGCCAACAGGTCCACGACCCAATCTTGGTCCCTGTCGCTTATTTGCATTAGACATAGGAATCCAGAATATGAACGATAACTGTGATGTTCCAGATCAACTGCTATTTCTGTGGCTGTCTTCAACTTGGATAACGTCCGTTGGAATTCTTCTTTGGTATCTACCCATGTTGCCTGTGTATCCTCGAAGGAAGTTGGTGGTATGGGAGTGCATGACTTGAACATTCTGGTAGGATATGTAATATGCGTAATTTCGTAGCGGTAAGGATGGTTTGCGCTGCAAGGTAATTAGCATCGGTATAGGGAAAGAATGACGTTTGCATACATTATATTAGAATCATTTTGGTTGTCGTCCGTATAGACATAGCCGAGGGGTACTTTTGCGTTGTATTTATGCGAGAGAGTTGGATACCATTGCACGTCCGAATTCGTGACTTTCTTGGTGAAAAGCAGCTGAGGTTTGGAGAGGTTTGGAGCGTGTTGAATAACAGCTTTGTCGTTAGTCGAGAAGACAGACTTCTAGAAAGAGATGTGAGTATAAGCCTACTTGACGCTGAACAGACGCACCTGTTTCGTCGAGATTATCGGAGAGTTAATAGCAATCACAGGTGCCTTATTCTTTCCAAGAAATTGATCCAGGCAAGAATCCTAAAGGAATTTGAGTGATGTATTCTAACACGCAAATAACTTGAATATACGCACCGTCTTTTCTAACAGCTGGTCCACCGAATCAACGACCAAAGCATGGAAATTGTCGGTCACATCGTCCTGGGTATCGATCTTCCCTTTTCCCCTTTCTTTACGACCTCTTGTTGCGTCCACCGTCGAAGCAAGATTAAGTAGCTTATTGGTCATGTTCAATACTCTTTCGGAAAACGCGTCCAGTTGTCCCGCAAGATCCAGATCCATAGAACGATGAAATCCAATATCTGAAGGCAGACCCGCTGCTTTTCGTGTTACTCCCAGTGCTGCAGCTTGAAGTCGACCATTGTAGCCATCAAAGGATGCAGAAGTCAAATGTATGTCGTCCGTCATTTTGAAACGCAAGAGTTCGTCTAGGAAAACCGCGTAATGCGTAGTGAAGTAAGAACTTAAGGCGACCCAAAGTCAATCCAAAATGTTCTGAAAATGTTTTCTGAATCCGGAGATACACGTGACATTATACTCGGGCCGTTGATAGCGGGCCTCCAACCCAAATTTGGCACTGCTCGTGTCGGAGGTTCCTTTCGTAGTACAACCATCGTTTTTCTGTCAATTTCGCGAATCGTATCGTCTGAAGAATAAACCAAAGAAGGTTCCAAGAATGGATAGTTGTACTTCTTCGGTTCTTCATTATCCTATGAAGATATGGACATCTATTGAGTCGAGTTGGAGTCGAGTTAAGGGGAAATAACTGTTGATAAGCGTTCATAATTTCCGCCGGAAGAACAAGATATTGGCTCTGGCTGCTACGATTCGGCTAGGAAAAAATAAGATACTACGCAGCCCATGTGTTAACCCACGATCATGAACAGCTAGCGACGAGTCTTAAATTAATCAAACGTGTATGAGCATCAACGACGTCAAATTTCTAAAGGATATAAGTTTCTTTTGTTATACTTTCGGGAACATTCGAGCTGGACGTGGAGGTCTCAAAGACGACTGGTCCGCAGAGGAATCTTATGGAAAAGAGAAGGAGGGTGAGGATAAGGACGTTGACGCGGAAAAACGTGCCAGCGACTCTCAAGCACATGTCTCTGTCGATGAATAGGCCTAGGGACCGCTGGCTCATAGTGACAATGGACAATTGATTTCGACGAGAAGATGGAACATTTGGATTTTCGTAGTCAAAATTACAGTACAATTCTTATTCTTCGACTTCCTTCCAACGATATCTCGAGCCTCTCATCCTAGGATGTATTAAGCTTGTTTCACTCTATTCGCTGCTGTCTCGCTTTGGTTGTGATTTGTTGTCGACGTCATCTGGTCGTTCGTTGAGCCGCAAACTCGCGGTTCCGAGACTTATCGAGCAATTCTCAGATATAGGTGATGTATAGCCAGACAGAATTCCTGGTTCATGGTGACCAGTGCTAGTGGACGTTGATGCTGTTTTGGCTAATGAAACAAAATATGGGTTAGGAACCCGAGTGAGATCGATATTTGACGCGAAACGTACCTTTCGTTTGCCCGGCTACATTCTCTCTAACACGGAATTCTGTGGAGGACATTTCGATGTGTTACTTGAAAGTTGATGGGGAGTATGTATAACTTTGTGTTACGATTGGAGCTATTCTGGCTCTTGGATTATATACACTTTCGTCATGTTATAGACATACTGGCTATGTCATAGGTGGCCTAAAAGGTTTGAGCCGAAACCACTGTCTGGAGTATGTTGGAGACGACAGTTGGAGCCATTTTTCCAGAGTCATGAGTGATTCAAGAGGTAGACAGTAGTGATTGTCAGAAAACCGGTTAAGGTCGCTTCCGAACATCCTTAGTTGACTGTGGGACTCAACACGAGCAGACTGATGTTAAGCAGGTCTTTGCGGGTAAAGGAAAGAAACATGCGGTACGCGACGATTCTAATTTAAATCTAATGGGCCATCGCACGATTCCGTGATTTGCGGCAACGGCCGAACGCTGCAAGGGCGTAAACCCCAAATTCTGACAGTGATATTATGCTCATCCTGCTCCGAAATCGCCTCAAAATTACGAGTCACGATGCGATGAGTCAAAACATTAGTGGCGCACAATACGGTCAGTAAAATACATATCTGATAAATGTTAAAAGTACAGGGTACTCATGTAGCATAAACTAATACGATAAATAACAATCAGCAAAAGAACCTGAATACAGGAGGAAAGCATAATCGATAGACACTGAAAGGAAAGGGCATATGTGGTTATCATTGAGCTTGGGTCTCCTGTGGCGATGGCACAGTAAATCAGCAAACATATAAGATTGAACCCTGCAAAATGCGTACCTGATCCACAAATTCCATCGCATCTTCTCGCTTGATTGCACGGATGGAAGATACCTTCTGGTTATCGAAAAGTACTCCGTAGAATTTGTCGGCAGTAACCAACATTTCGGGACGGAAGGTGGTCGTGATGAATTGGGCGGTCGGTGCAAGCGATTGGATCATAGCTGGAAGATATTCGTAAGGTAAACAAGGTTATATCAAGATTATTTTCTTACATGCTACGGCCGTTCGGTATTGAGCATCCAAGTTGGCATCAATCTAGAACTCAGGTCACAAAACGAAGACCTATGTATCTTTCTAGAAGCTTACCTCGTCAAACAAGTAGAAAGGTGCAGGATCGCATTTTTGGATAGCGAAAACTAAAGACAACGAGTGTAAGGGACCTCACAAAGACGAGAAACGAAGGGAATCGCGCACCAGTTGCCAGAGCGACTAAGGATTTCTGGCCTCCAGAAAGCTGCTGTATCCGAAGACCTTCGTCAACCTTAGAGTTGAACGATACCTAGAGGGACAATAAGTTTGCTTCCGCAATCAGAATGCGACGCAACTTACTTTGATTGACACTCCTGTGTAGTTGTCGACAGAACTTTGTTGGGTCTCATCTACATCTTCATCGGCATCGTCGTCCTAATGAAATAAAATGTAAGTTAAATGATGTCTCATGGCACGGTAAAGTACCTGCCTGGTCTATCCGCCTTTGAATGATTAGTCGCCCCCGACCTGCAGGCACTAGCTTTTCGAAAACTTCTTCGAAATTGCTCGCCACCTGCTTGAAAGTACGTTCGATTGCCTCGTCCTTACGCTGGTCAAGGACTTCGACAAGGTCTTGGATGGACTGGGCAGATTTATCCAGCTCTTCTCTGCGTTCTAGTAATTGATCGCGCTGCTTGGTAAAGTTGGAATACTGTTCGAATGCCTTCTTGTTCACGTGCGCGAATTTCTTTAAGCTTTCGTTGACAGTGTGAAGCTTTTTGACGAGCTAATTATAAGTTTCGATCAGTATTGCGTTGACGTGATTAAGGGGAACTGCTTACTCTTTCCAGTTTTTCGTTGACATATTTTTCGAACGCTTCTTCTGGTAGCACACCTAAATCACGGATATTCCTGTTACATTCATCCTTTCTGGTCATAAGCATCTGGCGTTTAGCTAGGTATCTCTCGGTGCTCTTTTGTTGTTTGGATATCGTTCGGCTATCATCTGTTTGCTCCGTTTGAATCTTCTCCAAGTTTGCACGAAGTTCTTGAACGTTTGAAGTCAACTGCTCTCCCTCCTTTTCGACACCTAATAAAGGGAGGAAATAAACGAACAATCAATAACATCTAACATTAACACCGCAAACTACGTACTTTGGAGCCTTTTGGTCAGTGTCTGAATTGAAGCAGTGAGGGCTTTGAGCTCTCTCTCTCTGGATTCCAGATCGTTGGCGGAAGATGCATCGTCGTCCACATCGTCTAAAGCCTCGATCTTCAAACGAAGTTCTTCTCGTCGTCGTCGAAGGCGTTCCTTGAGTTCAATTTCCAAAGTGTTCTTCTGACCTTCGAGCTACGGAAAGAGTCAGAATCATCAAGGAGGATTTAATGAGATGAGTAAAACGCACTTCGTTCCTGCGTTTGCTGAACTCAACAATGTCCTTACGCCTACGCTCCACTTCCTTTCCGAGGGTTGCAATCAACTGCTCCTCTTCACGGGTAAGTCCATGGGTTAACGGTGTAGCCAATTCAGTATTGTATCCAGCGAGCTTGGTCTCCAGCCCACTTAATTCCGTCTGCAGCTCCTCGGCGTCCTGCTCCAGCTTCTCGATACGACTCTTGAGCTTCTCATGAGACTGTACCAAAGATGTCTGTTCTTCAGTCAATCTTTCTCGAGAATCCCGAATCTGGTTATGCTGCCCATTAAGGATGGTTATTCTCCCCGTAACTTGTGTGAGCTCTTGCTCGATCTTTGTGATAGATGACTTGACTTCTTCAGATCGTGCGCGCTCTGTGTCGTATTTGACTCGCCATGTCTTGACATTTTTGATGGCTTCGAGACGAGACCGACGAATGTCGTGGTATCCTCCGGTCAGCGCACCTTTACGGTCGACTTTGTCACCGTCCAGGGTAATGGCGTTGATGCCATGACTGCGAACATACGCAGCCGCAATAGTCAGATCCCTGCAGACGCAGGTCTTGCCGAAGACCTGCTGGAATGCCCTTTCATGACGACGATCGAATTTGAGCTTGTCGATGAGAGGCTCAGCGTCTTGCGAGTTAGGCGCTGCGGGATTCTTGGGCTTGAGACGATTAAGAGGCATAAAGGTGACACGTCCGTTTTTCTCCTTCAGCATGATATCGAGGACCTTTGATGCTGTTTCATCTGTATCAACGACAATGTGGAACAAACTGAGGGCGTAGTGAGCAATGTGAGAGCTGTTTTGCGGTATTAAAAATCCATACCTATTTCCAGCAGTAAGCTCGACAGCGGTGTTGAATTTGGGATCAGAAACTTCGAAAAGACGGTATAGAGGGCCATATACGCCATTTAAGTGGTATCGTTCTGCGATGCTGTCGACGGCCCTCAGACCTTGGCTCGTATCCTGTGTAGAGAGTTTTAGACTTCATTTCAACCAATTGATTCGAGGATTTACCTTGTCCATCATGCTAGATAAAGACCGTTCAGAAGTTCGTAGTTCGTCTGCTGCACGGCTAACTAGACTATCAAGCTTGGTATCTTCTCTCCAAAAATCTTTTCTTTTCTCCATGAGCTCGGCTTGCTGCTCCTTCAAGGCGCTGACATTTTCTATGATGCCCTTGACTTTTTGTCGTCCGTCCTCCATCTTTTCTTGTACATTCAAGATCAAGTCGTCAATTTCCGTCTGTGACTGGCGAGATGTATCGAGGTCGTTCAATGTCGACTCCAATGCTGAAAGTTGATTTGCTTTGTAGGTTGAAACAGCAGAAATTTCATGTCGTAGAAAGGCGTCTCTTTCGGATTTAGTTCTGAACTTGGTTGCTCGACCCTGTTTGGAGAACAGCGAGTTCAATTTTGCGCTAGCTTCGTCTAACCGTCTTTTCTCGCTCGTTTCAGCTGTGCGATGTTGTTCCCACTGCGGTAGGATCTCGTCTAGGAGGCCTTCCTTCTCTGAAATTTGCTCTTCTACTTGTTCCAACTCTGCCTCGTGGTCTTCCTTTCTGCCCCCTGAGTTCTCAGTTGCAGCCCGCAGATCCTCTATGATACATTCCAATTCGGTACGAGAGCGAATGAAGTCTGTCAATTCGGCTTGAACATCGCGCCGTGTTTGAGCAACGGTCTCAAGTGAGTGCCTAGCATCAGCTATCGCTTTTTCAAGGTCCTATAAGATATTAACAAACAAAATGACAAAGTCAAACAGTTAGTTACCTGTATTTCCTTTTCTCTCTCGTTGTATTTCTGCCTTCGGACGTTGGCACCGTGAACGTCTGTCCGCCTATCTTCTTCTATTTCCACTAGAGCTTCTCCTACTTCCTCGAGTTCTCTTTGATATAGTGCATATTCCATGCAACGCCTTTCCTTGTCTTTCTCTTGGAAGTCTTTTAATTCCTCCTTTTCCTCCTCCAATTCCGTGAGCCTCGATTCAATGTAGTCAAGGAGTTCGCTAATCTTGCCACGTTTCGCGTCCGTATCAGCCATGATTCTTAGAGATTCAGCACGTCGTTGTTCGTATACTTTGGTTCCCGCTACCTCTTTCAGAAGGGCCAGTCGTTCGTGGTCTTTTGCGTTAGTTAATGCCGTAATCTAGAATAGATTGAGGCTTTTTTGTAGAATAAAAGGGTGATTAACACTTACACGTCCTTGTGGCACGATGTAGTAAGGGTTCGATTTACTGAACCCCGCACCCTCCAAAAGGTTCATCACATCTGCCTTGCTCGCGCTCTTTCTGTCCACGGAATATTCATCTTTCTTGAGACCGATAGTTCTTCGCAGGACGACCTCGTCGCCGCTAGAATGGAATCGACCGTCAGAATTGTCAAAAACAATTTCAACTGTTTTTTTTTGGGGGGAATGTTCGTTAATAATTTGGGACTCAATGTTTCTGCCACATACCAAATGCTGAGAGAGTTGTCGTCACTGATACACCCTCGTGCAATAGAGCCTGTCTTTCTTCGCGCGACATTGATGTATATGCATCAGAAAGCACAAAGCGAATCGCTGGATGAAAATTCATGTTGAGGAAACCGTAGCAATATTTCAGGGAACATGAATCATACCTGCAAAGAAGTTACTCTTCCCTGATCCATTACGACCCACAACAACATTATGTTTCGGTGAAAACGGTTCTATCTGTGTCTGGTCGCGATCTGCGGGCAAGTGATTGTCGGAAATTAGCATCCATGTAAACTTGAATGTAAGAAATCAATCGCACAGGATTTGAAGCCCTGAATCGTCAGGGTCTTGATATACATATTAAGCTACAGGCCAAAAAATTTGCGTCCGACCTGTTAGAAACCGGTGGCAAATGGGAAAAGCGCTTGTGAAGACCAAATATCAATTCAACCTTTGCGCAAGGCTGGCTCGTTGAATTTGGGAGCCGTGACAGTACGTGACACAGCGCGTTTGTGACGACGCGTGATAGAAATGACCCACAGCGATCGAAGTTCACACGCGGATTACACGCGGATGAATTTAAAATTCTATATTCTATCAATTAGCATTGAACGAGTAAACTCGGAGCAACATTCTAGAAAATGTTAGGCAAAACAAACTATGACCGATCACCTTATAAGAATGAGAATATAAAGCAACGTTTGTATTGTACTATACATTGTGGGATGCTCTTGAACTTAGCAGTAGTACCGGCATGGGCTTCTGCATCGTCCGATGATTCTCGTCATTTAAAGTATCTAAGGTACTCGGAGTATCCAGATCCTCGCGCTGGACAAATATTAATTCATTCCGTGCACCCGCCTCGGGGTCAAAACCCGCAGTTGGAGGCGGCGTTGGAAGTGACATGATAAAAGAGGGATAATCGAATAGATGGCCTCCAGAAGAGGTCCGTCTGCGCCGTCTGCGATCGAAAAGAAGGGAATTTGGAGAGGAAAGGGTGTCAGAAGCCATCTCTTCTCCTGCTCTCTTTAGGTTCAGAGTGATTCTTGACATCATTGCAACCTGTGATGATGGTCAGGAGTCATCGGGATATGCTTCAATAAGTTATTATAGTACGACTTACAGTGATACTGTAAGATGGAGGGAAGCTCGGTAAGTTTGCAATTGATCAGAAATAATGGCACTCTCACAGTTGCTCTGTCCTATTGTACGCCAAGTTGCCAATCAGTTTCAGTTAATCATAAAAGTTTAATTCAGCTTACTGTGCAGCAATATTCTTAGTGCCGGGAGGGGCAGCGACAATCATAAATGTCAGGACGCATGTAACAGAGAATATCACGCTAAATATCCCACTTTAGCAATCTGACCTATCACATTGCTAACGCGTCATCCTGCTCACCTGTAATACAGCAGCCCATCTTCCAACAGGCGCTTAATAATGTAACTAGCTTCTTCCCGCCTTATTGGAGGTACGGTGCAATAAAGTGTCAGACCAAATATTATTGTGTCGTACAGAAGAGGGATCCAAGCGGAAGACGATGCTAGGCCGCTTCTACCAATGCGGATTATTGATTGGGTTATTAATTTGTTTTCACTGGGACATGTAACACAAGCTTACATGGAAGGGTCGAACACCATACTACATGCTGCAGGATTTCAAAGAAAATCAGGACTTTTATAATTCGAAAATATGATGGTCGTACCATGAATTCCCGACTCGGGATTATGGACGACAGCTGGAAAAGTAAATAAGCGCCAGAGACGTGATGGCAATTGTAACTACGAGACGTACGTTGCCCACGACTGATTAGCCATGCGTTCATCGCCGTCTCAAAAATGAGGATGCACCATAACCCATTTGCTATCCATTTTTGGTGTGGGTATAGTGCTTTGATGCGTAGGAGCATCATTAGGCCGACAACTTCGACGGCGATGGCAACTGTACATCCTTCGTAGCGGACAAAACGTGCGCATCTGGAACTCCAATGAGCAACCCACATTTACACAATCCGAGAATCGGTCGCTGACCTCTATGATAAGCGACAAAAAGCCGTGATTACCGCAGTGTACGGGTGTATAGTATATCCCGGACGTACCTCGTATGTCCATGTCGGCGACAAGTACGCTATCAGTAAAATAATTAGAGCATTGATAGCTGAATGCAGTAAAATTCATACCAAATAGGTTAATTATAAACCCCAGTGGAGTGAAATAACGATTCTGAAGGAATATTTAGTTCATACTTCCGGTGAATGGTGGAGAGAACCAACAAAGAGAAAGAGGTATACAACTAGGAGATAGGAATTCAGCGACTGCGTCATCGTAGGATGCCTCGAATGATTGATGACCACTCACACAAGCCTTTCCGTTTTCCTTTCCAAATAAGCTCGACCTATGGTACGACATGAGGATACAATCTTGAAAGGCATTGTCCTGCTTACCTCGTCCGCAAATGTGTCGATGTGGTCCCATATCAACACCACAAAACTCGCGAATCCAACGTACTACACAAGAGCGATTGGTTTTCGAGCGACAACTGGGGACAATTCTGCCTTACATTGGTACGGACACTGTTCGAGGATAATGTAGGACTGAAGGAAATAGAAACCAGTAGATAGTGAAAACTCACGTATCTGCAATATCAGGATAAACGTGCGGTATCGCTTGAGGCATACTAGCATCAGCGACAAAAACAAAACACGAATATACTGCAGGTGGAGGCAAAGAACGGTGTTTGCTCTTCGTCCTATTTATTACACGAAGAGTGATTTAGATTGAATTAGGGCCAGGAAAATAGGATGCGTCGATCCGCGAGCAGGATGTTATGGGTGGTCGAAAGAGAGGCAAAGGTAGGCAGTAAGTAAGTAGTGCTTCGAAGCTTCGCATTCTTAATTAAGCTTGAGTATACGTATATGTATAAGGCTCCAAGAGCGCGCTACACAGGTCAGGGGCGCGGTGAATTATGGAGAATACGGAGTAGTATGGTACTGCGAGTTGGTCGGAGACAGCAACTGGGTTTAGTCCTATTTTGGGGTGGTGATCATCGACTTCTTGGAAAGCAGGAAACAGGAGTGAGCTAATTTTAGATTTGTGCAGTCTCTTTTATTCGAGCTATGGAATCATGGAGCTTAATTATGGTCGTTTCGACAGAGAGCTTTTTATCCATCTGATAAGCTGAGATCACTTGAAGTTTAATATGTATGCTGATATGCATTCAGAGAAACGTCTAGTAGCTTAGGAAATGATAAATAAGTAGTAAGCGAGTGAGTCTGGCGAGACGCGGGGATTAATATTCTTCCTTCCGTTTGGTATAGTGCCATATATCAAGTTTGTCTGTTTTTATGTCCATGACATCGGGTTGTAGAGTAGTTAACGCGGTGATGATTTTGACAGATGTCAAAGTGAAGAATTGATGCTGACAAAATAGATGTTGGATATTTCAATGAAAATCGTAGGATAGCTGAGCAATGGCCTCGGGCATTAAAAGCGCGTGGTCAGAGTATGTTATCAGCTCAAGCATGTGAGTCTCTGTGCTTTTATAGCGCCAAAAATGTCGCAGCAGCGTGCTTCCTACTATCTTCCACCGCCTGAAGGGGGTACTATTAGGCAGAAGACAACCGCAATTAGTCTCTATGAGACGCTGACGAGAATTGTATTTATATTTCGAGTTTTGCTTCCGCTATCTTCTGTAGCTAGTGTTATTTTTCATGATCGTCACGACTACATCATGATGGTGTGACTTGACAATATCGAGATGGGATCAAGGATCATGCAAAATAAAGGAAAGAAGAGCCGATCCGGTCATTAAACCGTCGGTCAATTATTTTCGAAGCGCCGGGACAGCGAATTAGAATATTCCTGGCCACAGAATTCTGCTATTAAAGTAAAGCCGTCAGAGAGCCTGCGCATACTGCACACCTGCCAGAAACCATTCTAATTTCAGTTCAGTTAAGCTTCAGATATGATACTTTGTGTGACGTCAGTGCGTCTTCGAGAATGGAAACCTGTAATTCGACGACGAATTGGGGCTTACACTGGTTGCGCTGGGAACCTGGAGGGGCCCATGATGATGATTGAAAGTGCTTAGCATGCATTGTGACTATTGTCAGTAAGAAGCAGAAGTGTAGTAGAGTAAAGTAGTGAAAGTGAAGGTGAAGTTCGAATCAGGAAAGTGTATGTTTATCGAGGCGTGATCGGGTCATTAATCGAGCGCGTTTGGAGAAAGATGCGCCATACTGCTCGCTATACTACTACTGAGAAGTAGCACATCACATCACATACGCCGCATGGAACTTGAGGGGTAAGAAGGGCAGGGAAATTTGTCATTATTAAATAAATAATACTACGTAGATGGCCCAATGATCACTACCGGTATACTACCGAGTGATATTGATCAAATATTTCTGATTTGGAGCTTCGGATGGGATATACGGTAGTGTGGCGTTCATATTCCCGAATGCTCGGCAGAGATGGGTCAACGTCGCGGATGCATGCTATTGGGATAAGTCGACATGTCTACTAGTCATTGCCGAGGAACAGGAATATGTATGTCATTCCAAATCTTATGATTCGTCGGCCTGCTCGTCGGTACAAGTACGAGGTTTGGTGACAGTCAGGCACATCGACGATCTTATTTCAAGGAGCGCCGCGCCGTCCTGGAAACTGCTCAACGGGGTGTGGAAGAGGGAAGAAGGTTCGTAAGAGTAAGATGAATTCCAAAACTGAAAAAAATGATTCCTGATCCCCTAGGGTCATGTTGGCGACCATTGAAACGAAGATATCGGAAAATGACGGTTCGTGAGCATCAAGGGAAGGAGTGTGAGGCAATGGAGAATAGACAGAGCACGTTTCTTCGAGGATGGAGTAGTGGTTAATGCTGCGTCAGGGCGTCTGTTGACGAGAGTAAATGATGGAAGACAGGGGGGTCAGGACGAGAGAACTGTGAGCCAGGATATACTGAGTCGAATATGAGCGTCAGTCATTGAGAAGTAAAATTGGTGGCATTAAGCTTACCGGTTCTCGTTGAGTATCAGTATTTTGTGAATGCTCAATAGAAAGCGAAGAGCAAAAGGGCGACGTTTGTAGTGAAAAATGAACTGATGATGGTGTGTGGGCACTGTCGACCGTCAATATCTCCAGAGACAATGCCCACGTTCAGATGCTGCTCTCGCCGTGAAAAGGAGACTTTCGCTTTATGGGATTGGAACAGCCTTTGGGTGGGTATGTAAAGTCAGTGGGATATTTCAGTTTATGCCCTTCCTGAGCATGTTTGCTCAGGGGCATCTTTGTTCTTCGGTCAGCATAGACTATAAATGGGCAGTGCATGCTTGCTGAGCTTGTTGAATATTTTTCTGAGAGATAAAGGCATGAGGCCTGAGGCTGTTCGTCCAAGGTAGGCGCATAGGAGGAAGATGGCGAACAAGAGGGGGCACTGACACGAAGCGGAGAGGCGGCCCGGACATGCCATTTCGATCGCGTAAGTTGATGGTAAAATGTTCAGTGATTGAACATTCGATCTTTGCTCTTACTCACTGTATCTGTAGTAGTGCTTGAAGCGCTGCTACGGTAATTTTCTGCGGCGGTCTATAGTTTGCCCTCTCACACCAGTTCAATGCAGGTCGTAGAACATTATTCGTTGTGGTAGTGCCACTAAAGGATCTCCCAAAGCCTCGCAGCCTACGCCCTTATACCTACGACAGTCTTCTCTCCCATTGCGCGTTATTAATCGTATACTTGAGAAAAGAGACACAGAAAATCAGCAGAAAAAAAGCAGGTTCCAATCGTATCACCCAGGCGCGCCCCAAATAGGCTTTGAAATGGATCCCGAAGTTTCGATATGCTCGCCTGAGGATTTTGAGCCATACCTCCCTTTTTGTCCAATCAACTATAAAAGGAATCGTGTCATCAGCAGGAGCCTCTCTTCACCAAGCATAAGATAGGCAAGCTTGTCAAGAAGGAAAAATTCAAAGTTGAAGTTGGTTGTTTTCGGAACCATTCGAACATAGCACTTCCCCCACACCTTTGCCAATTGCGACCCAGCCAACCTACTGATAATCAGTGTTTGACTGTTGGGCACACCAAGGAAGCCTGTTCTGCGCCACGTCAGTACCTTTATTACCGGGGGTTTGCTTCGAGGAGGCAGTATTGGGTCGTCTTCAAAGAAAAAATGCCAAGCCACTCACTGTAGGTCAATTGTCGACTTTGGGTCAGGTTGTTGATATTCTGCGACAAAACACTCGTTTGTACGCTTTTTCTTCCATTCTTGTCGTGATGACGTGCCGAACTTTTATTTCTACTATAGCTCTACAGCTGATGTTTTGTGCTGGATGGGTCCGTCGCGATATAAGCTCGGGGAATATCCTCTCCTAACAGAAGCCCGACAGTACTTTGAGAGCCAAGTTAGAATATGCACGAAAGCTCCCGAGAGAAGATAGGAATGTCGGTGTAGACCTTAAAACGGTACTTTTCTCATTCAACATCTTCTTTGACACTCAATTGTATCATAGGGCACCCCTTACTTTTAGGCACTCGAAATCCTTGACCGTATATCTCTCGCAGTGATTTTCTCTGGGGAATTAGAGGTCCCAGAGCCGGAAGATCGAACAGAAGTTCAAGAAAGTACACCATGTCTCCTTATCATCCACAATTTTGCACACGACGTGGAATCCCTTTCGTGGATCTTCTGGACAATTACTGACCGCGTAGAGCACCTGACATCACGAGAATATGCCAAGTAGATTTTTGATAACTACATGCAAGCGAGCTTTGCCCGCCGTGCTGCGCTCCTTCAGCCAGTTCAGAACGATTTAAACCACGTTTTGAAGAGCTCACCCCGTGTCTTTGTAGCACACAGGCATAAGCTGCGGCGTTTACTCCTTTCTTACTACAGGCATAAATTGGTCAACGAGGAGAGGCTTCATGATCCATGCTCTTATGTCGGCATACACCACATCTTTCAACAATTATTTTATAAGTATGGGCATCGGAACCCTGGGGAGCAGAAAGCTTCGATATTCAAACAACTTTCTGCTGCCACTTCCTGCTTCTACTGCTCCAAACATTTCTACCACCACCCCTGCAAATACGGCACCTGCTCTAGGGGGGCCTTCCGTCTCCGGGACGTGGGTTTTGTATACCTTCTGTTAGAAGGTCAAGGCCATCTTCAGATTCAGAGGGCGCTGAATCTCAGAACATCCCTTAGCAAGATGTGAACAGTGACACCCGCTATCAGGTCCTCGAAACGTGTCAAGACAAACAAACAAAATTAGTTGGTCGCCCCCCCGTCGTAATCTTTTTTTCTGAGAATATATAAATCTTGTTTTACATCGCTCTTTCATTTGTTGATTCCGTGCTACATAAACTAAATCATTGAGAATCCTTATTGCCATGATTCTTAACTGGTATTTCTTCTTGTGCCGAGCACCAGTTTCTACTGATGTGATAAGTCTCTATTTGCAGACCCTTCAAGGTGACGGAGCTACCAGACCAAGTCCCAATGCAAAAAACGACCATAACCAAAGGAAACAGCTCGAATCTGACAGAAGTAAGCTGGGCCCTATCCATTTATTAGCCACAAGATTGATTCGTAGCTCTACTCAGACTCATCTAATCGTACAGAGCGTCTAGAACGCGCAAGAGCTGCGGCTTTATTGAAGGAAACAGGGTAGATTTTATTTATTTCTTACGAAAGGTGGTTGGCAGTTTTCGGTAGTGATAATATGTAGTTAAGAGACGGTTGATTGAAGAGTAATCTGTTGACGAAATGGGCGATAGTGAGCCTTCCATTGATCAAATTGTTGTGCCGTGGTGTGTTGGATGGAGTAGGAGAATGGACTTCTGAGGTGTGTGTTCTGCAGGTGCTAAATCTACTCTCTGGAGGTGTAGGGTTCATCTCGGATTAGTCGGAACCAAAAGAATTCGGGCAGAGGCGGGGTGGTAATAGGTGGTTAACCCGCTTTTGGTACTTACGAATCTCTATCTGAAGTTGTGACATTTGTTTTGGTGGCTTAGATGTAAGGAGGCCGCAGTTAGCGAGGGTTTTTGGAAAGAAGTGCCATGGCGCGATAGTAGGAGTAGTAGTACTAGGTAAATTGGTCGAATATTTCCATTTTGTATAACTTTCCCGTGTAAAGCCGTATTTTCGGAGAATAAGTATGTAAGGGCCACGAATTTACGGTGGGCAGCGGTGATTCTTGTGCACGTTAATGGGTTCAGAGAGGCACGTGGTGTCCAGTGGATTGGGCGGATATGGGGTTGTGGTAATTAAAAAAGGAGAAAGGAGAACAGATGAGAGTTGCCTAAGCCTGACGTTGAACCCTTGATTTTGTTCGTTTGGATATTACAAGGGCTTTTTTATGTTTAAGAACGTTCTGAGCACTGAGGAGTATAATTGGAGATCAGATGTCCGAGATGTGCCGTCTGTCCGTCCAGAGGTAGATGTCATCGCTGTTAGGCTATAGGGAGCGAGCCACACAGATGCGAAGTGTCCAGTGTGCACTGTGTATCAGATACCGATCTGTCAGAATTTGTGACGTTTTGCAAGTGCCACCTGTGTATACTTGTGTATAGCCACATGAGGCCTGAAGACTGAGGACTTTATAAAGAAGACGACGGAGGGGGTAGAACTGAATCTATAGGAGGCGCGAGGGTCTCCTGCATCGCCATTGAAATGATGTCGGGATTGTTTGGATGACCCTGTTACATCTAATGGAATGAAGGCGTGATAGTCCCAGAACGGTGGCATTAAGGATCCACGTATCAATGCATTCGGTAGCACATACGTCTGAGTTGGTGTGTTTTCTTGCGAGAGACATTTGTGGGAAGCGAGGTGTATTTAAGGACGACGACAAGGTCCCTTTCTATCAGGATCGTCATGGTCGAGACAAATGGGATTGATAGAGAACAAGGATAAGAAAAAGAGCAAGAGACGACGCGACAGATGAATAGGAGTACAACATGCAGCGAGAGTGAGCCTGATATGTACGCCCTTTCCTCACAGTATGCAACGATGGCAGATGTCAATAATGGCGTATGTATGTCGTAGTCGGCGTCGCAAAAAATCGTATCAATGATTGTACCTCGAGACATCAAGGATATCGACAAAGTTTTTCGCGCCTGGCTGGAGACGCCGTACGTAAGATCAGACGTCGGTGTGGAAAAGAAAATGTGAATGAGTTTCGCCGTGGCGGGGAACCAAAACATTTCGCCGCCCTGGTTCCGGGCCGGTGTCCCGGCTTCCCACGGGCTGCAGCCAAACAGACAGCCAAACAAACACCGAAAACAGCGAGAGTAGTGTGCTCATCGTCACCCACATCCCCCGGCACCCCCTTCAAGGTGAGCTAATTCATGCCGTTTCTATGCTAGGCCGTCGTTTGAGAGGAGGACAGGCGGGAAATGAGAGATTTTGGGTGGAATTTGGATGGGTTTGGGCTGGATGGCGGGATTGGAGTTTGGATGATGTTTTTTGGACGTGGGTAGAGGAGTGGGGTTTTACTGGCCTGTGGGATGGGTTTGGGTGGGGATAGGGCCTCATTTTGAAGGATTGAGCAGGGTCTTCCGAGGAAAAATGGGATCTGGTTGGCTGATCATTTGATTTACTGTTTTGCAGACCTCAGCAATGGCCACAACGAAAACTACCAAGGGCAAGGCCGTCGCCAAAAGTGCGTGAAATCGACTTGTATGGATATTCGAAGGAGAGCTTATGGTTGTTTGTAGAAGCCGCCGGTGCTAAGGAGAACAAGGCCAAGGCTGCGAAGAAGGCTGCGCTGCAGGGAGCGCACTCCCATGCTTCGCGCAAGACGCGATTCTCCGTCTCTTTCCACCGCCCCAAGACCCTCAAGCTCGCCCGTGAGCCCCGCTACCCCCGCAAATCAATCCCTCATGCCCCCAGAATGGATCAGTTCAGGACTATTGTCTCGTGCGTGTGGATTGGACTAATTAACGCGCGTTATGATATTAATTGATATTTTGTTCTGCAGTCCCCTGAACACCGAGTCCGCTATGAAGAAGATTGAGGAGCACAACACCCTTGTGTTCATTGTTGATATCCGATCGAACAAGCGCCAGATCAAGGATGCCGTGAAAAAGTTGTACGATGTGCAGGCTCTCAAGGTCAACACCCTCATCCGGTACGTTTCCTTGTTTTTCCTTGTTGTTGTTGTTGTTGTTGTCTAACCCAAGCTCAGACCTGACGGAAAGAAGAAGGCCTACGTGCGCTTGACACCCGACCACGATGCTCTGGATGTCGCCAACAAGGTTTGTTTCTTCTGCGTTTCATTCTATTGTTTTCATAAACTGAGAGGCTGCGCAGATTGGCTTCATCTAAATATGTTGTCGTATATTTTACCTGTATGTTCGTAGGATTATGGTGATGATCATATGCATTTGATGTACCTGAAAATAAGCTTGGGTCCTGAGAGAAAATGGCAACATATGTACGGGAATTTGAATGTTTGGACACGCGTGATATCAAAACGGGCACAGCCGTTGATGTGAGAAATCGAAACCCGCAAAAAGACCGACCCCTGCTTTCCTTTTTGTTTCTCCCCCCGTTGGCGCCATTTACGACAGCGACGAAACCGTTTTTATTTTTCACCTTTTATTGCTACACAGCATATCCACGCTCTTTCAACCTCTGGCAGCCTCTGCCGTCCTGGCTTAAACAGCAAAAATCAGCAAAATTTTTTGACAACAATGCGTTTCTTACCAGCATTGCTCATCATTTCCTCTGTCGTCGCCGCTACCCACACCTCCTCGACCCATTCTCATGCTAGGAGGTCTTTGGAAGTCAGCAAGAAGACTGTAGATGGCCGCGCACTTATCCCTGATCTCGTCGATGGTCTGGGAAATATACGTATGTTGTCGTTCTGTCACTTTTTCCGTGTTTCCCAGGCTTACTTTTCTGTGTTAGTGGGCGGAGGTGGAAGCCCTAATGGCACTGACGGTGACGATGGTCAAAATCCACCTGATGACGGTACTTCATCAGATACTACCAGCTCGGCCAGCAGTTCTGCAGCGGCAGCATCGTCTTCGTCTTCGTCAACCAGCGACGCGCAGTCCTCTTCTTCCTCGGCCACAGATTCTTCCTCGTCTTCAGCGTCGTCCGCGTCGTCCGCGAGCTCAAGCTCATCTGCATCGGACAGCTCATCTTCCGTGACCTCCACTTCAAGCAGTTCCAGCATCACAGCTGCGCCCAGTTCAACAACAACGTCAGACGGAGGGCTTCTTGGTGGACTTGGTGGGATCATTGGTGGACTCACCTCTGATGTAATTGGAGGGCTCACTTCAGCGGTGGACGGCGTTACCAGCATTTTGGACCCCCAATCTGTATCAGCCACTTCGGATTCAGCATCCAACACAGCTTCAGCTACTGATTCCGCGTCGTCTGCATCTGTGACAGCATCTGCGTCTGACTCTGCATCAGCATCGTCTGCGGCTGATTCGATTACCTCGGCACCTCCAACATCAACAACAAGCGATGGCGGAGGAATCTTGAGCAGCATTCTTGGCATTACCAGCATTTTACTACCTCCTCCTCCTAGTTCGTCTGCATCCCCGACAATAACATCAGCATCGTCTGCAGCTGATTCGACTACCTCCGGACTGCCAACATCAACAACAAGCGATGGTGGAGGAATCTTGAGCAGCATTCTTGGCATTACCACCATTTTGCTACCTCCTAGTTCGTCTGCAACCCCAACAATCACTTCGGACTCTGCTAGCATCACTTCCGCTCCAGCATCAAGCAGTGCGGACCCATCTTCTACTGACATTCTTAGCAGCATTATTGGTGGCGTTTCCAGCGTCCTCAGTGATGTTTCCAGCGTCATAGCCCCTCCGACTTCTCTCCCAGTGTCTAGTACGGATATACCTTCGACAACCGTTGAACCGACCTCCGTGCCTGGGTCTGATGGAGGCGTCAGCTCGACCGTAGTCCCGCCTATCACCAGCATCATCTCGTCCACTTCTATCCCTGTTGATGTTACTTCAATCGCTTCGTCGACAAGCATTGCTAGCAGCAGCACTATCATCATTTCGTTCCCAGGGTCCGATAATATCACTACTTCAGTACCAGTGAGCACGACCATCCCCGCTTCTATCACCTCTACGACGCCAGATGTTCCGTTCACGACTATCACTAGTATCTCGGTGGATCCCAACTTGTCATTCATCCTCACCGAGTCGTCTTTGATCTTCACTTCGCTTTCGTCGGCCACGCCCACTGCTACTCTCACAGACCCTGATGAGCCAACTACCTCTTTGGCATCGTCGGCCATTGCTGCCCAGACAACTCTGTCTGTTGCGCCACTGCCAACGGGTATTCCTGCCCGCATTCTGCCTCTCAATCCCGTCCCATCAGGCACCGACTTGAGCGACTATGCTCTTATCAGTGTGTTATTCAACCAGGAGCTCAACTGGATGTTCGTTGTCAACCATCCTATCTCGTCTACTCAAATATTTGTCTACTTCCCTTCGCTCATCATGGCGGCCCTGGGAATTGATTGTTGGTCTTTTCTTTATTTTTTTCTGTTATACTTGCATTTCTGACCATCGTTTTACGCGTTTGATCTTTTACAGCTAGCCAAATCTTGACTTTCGCGTTACAGGTGTATGTTCCGACGACCTACCGCACTGCCGCTGATTCCGCAGAGTTAGGAACCATGTGGCTAGGCTATATCCCCAAGGATCGCGTTGACGACTTGGCGGCCCAGATCAAAGCCAAACAATCGGCGTTCTACACGGGTGTCTCCAACAGCGTTGCGCAAGGACTTGCAGCGCGCGTTAATCCAGGCTTCAACCTCCTTTCTGTGTCCGATAACACGGCGAGCAACCCTGCGTCGAATAACAACCCTGCTGGGAACGCGGCAGGTGTCACGGGCGCTTCGACAGATAGTGGCAGGTCTCGCCAGGACGCGATCATTGGTGTAGTTAGCGCACTCGGTGCTATAGCGTTGCTCGTCCTCGTGTTCCTCGTCTATCGCGGTATGAAGAGGCGCAGGCAGCTTGCTCACCATCGCCTCTCGGACCCGCCGACGGACGATCAGATGGCTGCTGCTGGAATGCGCCCCGAAGGACGCGAGTTTGACGAGGATAGTGTCGGTGGTGCGAGGAGACGCAGCTTCTATTTCGCGGAGGATTCGTTAAGGGGTTACCAGAGCGAGAGGCAGCAGGATGATACGCCCTTCGATTCGAGGTCGGGGGCTACGCAGCAGCAGATGAGTCAGAGAAGGAACGTCGTTCCCGGTGCGATCTCGGCGCCTATCCTTAGGGAAAGCAGTATGAATTGGTAGTAAAGAAAGGGGAAGGTTCTTGTTTCTTTTTCTTTCTTTTTTTGGATTCATGCTCGCCCCTTGGCTTTTCTCTTTCGCTGGTTTTCTTTTTGCTGTGGCTTTGGAGAGGTTTTTTTTCATGTTGTACACACACATCGTTCACGCACGCATATCACAACCCCCTTATGCATCATCCTATCCCAGCTTAGCACCGTTTTCGTCTCTCCCGCTGCGGATGCCATTGATCCCACATTGCTACAGTTTTTTTTCTTCTGAAAGAACTTGTATACATCCTGATTACTCCTCTTCCTCTTATATCCTACTCGTATCGTTTTAGTGCTCTCTCCTCATTCCCGCCCTTTCTTCCTCCTCCCCCTTTTACATACCATTCCATTCATCCATCCAAGTAGGACAATTCTTCTTCGCCTCTTGGCCTGCTCGCCTGGACGCAGCGGGCTTTTCCCTTTCTACCTAAATTTCTTGTTGCGGTGGGTGGAATATGTAGTATGTCATTGGCTGACTCTTTTTTCTTACCTGCTTGTTTTTCTTTGTCTTTTTTGCTTGTTCCGTGTTGTTTTTAACTTATTTTTTATACATCATATATATACCTTGGGAGGGGTTTTCTGTCCCCAATTTGCTTTTGTTTTTCCTTTCTTTGACAGACGTATCATATGTGCGTGTGTATTCGCTACTCGCTACATGCTTTTTTTTGTTGCTGGGCTTTATATTCCGACATACGTAAGGTAGAGGACATTAGGGGGGTCAGAGTTGACGGTTCTGAGTTTGATTCTAACACTACGCGCAAAATTCAATTTTTGTGTCCGAAAAATTGACTGACAATTTACTACAAAATTCTGATTTTATAACATAGAAAATTTTCGTACGAAAGAGACGAGTAAAGAGGTAATTGTTGAAGGACTTTTTGTATTGCAAAAATTCATTAGCAAAGAATGTCAGAAAGTGTCTATTTTCCGATTTATTTGTCTTCTTTTTGAAACAGAAACAATAAGCCTTCTTCGACGTCGCAAAGGCCGCCTTTTGAACAATTAAAAATTGGCTTGCCGGAATTCCCTTCTGGCGTAACTCCGGTACTCCATATGTCAATCTCGGTACTCCATATAGGAATCCGGCCCGACGAATTTTTTACTTCATAAAAGACCTGATGTTTCGAGTGGGAAAATGTTAAATTTTTAGACTCTGGAAAGACAATTGAAAATCATGTATTTTCCCTCTTCAATTATTCTGACTTTAACAACCGCTTCCCAGGTTACAGAAATCCGTCAATTTATTCAACCTTTGCAAGTCCATTTTCGAATGAATGTGTCAGTTACGAAAAGTTAGTATTTCCAATTTAATTATATATGAATTTTTGAACTACATAAATACATTTCTGCGCCTAGTGTAACAAGAACCGACTTTTGGAAAATCGTGGGAAAGTGCGAGAACCGACTGTTCGCAGTTTCGACTCGAGAGTCGCAACTGCAATGGTTCCGGTTCTGATTTTTACTGTTCTGCCTTTATGTGCTATTGTTTTGTAAATTTATACTTGTGTCTGAAGCACCCAGTAATACCATGTCTCGAATACCCCACTGCAGACCTTTTTCAAGTAATCTGTGCACTTGAAAAAAATTTGTGGCTTGAGGTTCTGTCGCAAACCTGAGGTCACCAAGGACAAATTCATGGTCAAGGCTAAAATAGTGCTGTACGGGCTCGGCTCGGCTTAGACGGGCTCGGGCTTACAAAAATTCATACCCTGGCTCTGAGCTTTTTATAGGACCGGCTCGGGCTCGGCTTTGGCCTGGGCCGCGGCTTGTTACCATAAATGGAATTGTCATTAGAGCATGTTTTTTTTCATGTTTGTAGATCTTTACTGTACCCAAATAATAATAATATGCACATAAAAATATATTCAGAAGTTTAAATGAGCCGTGAACATGATACAGCGCATCAATAACGGACACAAAGAGGTCTGTAATAGCTTACATAATCTGACCATCATGGTAGACGACCAAATAGGTAATGATTATGTCATCTATATCCAGCGGCATATACTCGAAACTTGATAAAGCAAAGAATTTATCATGCGAAACACTCAAACATAACTTCAAATATGAAGGTAAATTACTTTGGCTGAGGCCACGGCTCGGCAGCTCGGCCTGGGGGTTCCAGAATAGAAGCCAAGGCTGTGGGCTGTGTTGAGCCTAACATAGAAGCTCGGCTTGGCTTGGCTTTACAGGGCCGGCTTGGGAGCCTGAGGCTGAGCCTGCACAGCACTAGGCTAAAATCAAGAAAATTTTCACTCAGGGGTTGAAAAAAAAAAAAAAATTTTGGCAAAGCTGACTAATTCTGGCACAGACAAAGGAGACAACAGCATCACTCTTCAGTATAAATCGATTTATTGAATATTTTAAAACGCCTGGATAACTAACTGAGAACTGACATAATTCTGTGGGTAGTCAGAGTAGAACCAATTTCTATGTCAGTTCTGTGTCCGGAACTGCCTGCAGTTTTGATTCGAGAACCGGGTCAAGAACCAGAGGAGAACCGGCACAGAACCACTACTCTGACCCCCCCTATTCATAACCAGCCAATGTCACATGGCGTTACTTTTCTGTGACATTTCTTCCCAACTAGTGTTGCCGCGGTTTGGTCCTGAATGCATACCTGAACGTGAACTGGACGCAACTGGACTTCAGTCCGGTTCAGAGAGGCCAAATTTTTTTGAACCGAACACCATGTTCAGTTCAGTGTTCGTGTTTTTACATGTGAGAACCGAATGCATAGAAAAAGACATGTAAAATGTGTTTAAAATACAATTTTCTTCATGAATAATGCAGTGTTTGATGCATAAAAGCCAACATCAAGTGGTTTTTACTGTTACTAACATGGAGGTGGCAAATCTGGGAGTGGCATTTTGGCGCCGAACAAGCCAAAGCATCATCTAAATTAGACAAAACCTGTAATTTTGGCACATATATTACTGTCCTTGCTTTAAATTCAATGCTTGCATACTGCCATACACTATATACCACTTTTATTGCTTCAAAAATGTTCAAAATATATGCCAAAACTATTTGGCATTTGAAATACGTCCAAATGCGAATCGAACACTACATTCAGTGTTCAGCAAAATTGTAGATCCAGACAGGCGGTTCTGTTTGGCGTTCACCAAACTTGGCCAAAGAACTGGACGGAACCTGTCAGGGTTTCTTTTATTTCTCTTATTTTTTTATATTTATTTCGCATTTTTCCTTTTCTTAATTATGTAGATATCTTATCTCTTTTACATCTTTGATTATCTCCTTGATTATCTCTTTGATTATCACTCAGATCTTTGATTAGATACTTATCATCCTTATTTCCCATGAGCACTGCCTCAATCACTCCACCTCATTCTTCTCCTTGTTTCATGATGACATTGTCTTATTCATCATTCCTTTATGATGTCATTGTTTTACTCATCCTTCTGTTTCATGATGTAATGTAGGAATATTCTAGAACACCTGTAGAGTATAAATACTGTAGCTGTAGGTAGCTGTAGCCCCAGCTTCAATCTCTTAGGATATCCACTATCATTGGTGTGATCTCTTAGAACCATTGAGTGTCTCTCTCTCTTCATCTCTCTCTCTCTCTCTCTCTCTCTCTCTCTTGCTTGTCTTTGTTGGTGGCCTTGTCACACTGATCTTAGTGTTGCCCTGACAGAACCGGACCACAGCAACACTATTCCCAACAAGGCCAAAACTTATCTTGAGGATACTACCAGGTTGATTACAAGAGGATCACACATTTTTTGTTGATTTTGACTTTGCCATAATTTTTTGAAGCACACCTAGAGTATGATCTATAAGTTTCAGAGAGAAATACCAACTTTTCAACTAGAAGATCCCAAAATACTACTTTAATGCCAAACCAGCCTTCTCCATCTTGTTCATTAAAATATCTGGCAGCACTCGATGACCCCTATACTTTTTTGCAGTCTATGTGGCCTGACTACCATTTAAACTACAGGTATATGCATCTACAAGCCTCCATAATTCATTAGCAAACTGTTGCCTTTGTCAGAAATAACTAGACCACATGATCAAGATTGGGTCTGATCACATCATAGTTTTGCCTGATCAGGATGATGTTTGTGGCAAGATCAGGTAAACTGGAAGCTGATCTATATTTGTGATTCAGACCACTTCAGTGGACCCATTCAAGGTACCTCCTAGGCTACAGAATTTGGCACTTTATTGCAGCCTAGAGGGGTTCAAGAAAAAGAATGAAAAGTTGGAAAATAAAAAAAGAAAATTGTATGTTTTTTTTCTCAGCATTTGTTGAAATAATGTAGCATTCACAGTTCTTTAGTTTGTTTATCAGTTGTCGCGCTGTGACACGTATCACTTCTATCATGTGTATCACTCAATCCCATATCCCGAATTGTGTTCTTTCCCATTCCTCAATTCGTTCTATACGCACTGAGGTATGTTTTAAGTTATTCTATCTTTTATATCTTACTTATCCCCTCTTTACCATATAGTACTTACTTCATGCATAATAGGTAAAGTTACTAATACTATAATAGTTTGTTCTATACGCACTGAGTACTTACTTCGTGCATAATAGATTCTGACAGGTTATGGGCCCCACTAGCGCGAACTGAACCAGCACCCACTCATACGAACTCAACAATAGGTACTCAAGGTACCCGTGGCAATCCCACAGCTGCCGGATTTTCCAAACATCGAAAATCGCAGCGCTGTCATGCGTCATATTTGATTGAACATGAATGAACCTGAAATTGCATAAGAGATCATTCGTTTATTTTTAAATTTCAATATTTCCTTTTTCATATTCTCCATTTTAATTTCCCATCACAGCTCTATCACAACATTAAGGCACCAATTCTTCTGAAATCTATTCAGTCTAGGCTAAAGTCATGAAACTGTCGCCACGATCCAAGACAAATCACTCCTTCCTCTCAATGTTCATCGTCTTACGCGTTCAACTCTGAAAAATGTCTTCCCTTTCTGTTCAATCCTTTGTTCAACAGTCCAAGGATGTCGTCAATTCTTCTGGACCTCAGAAAATCAACAAAGCGTCAATATATCTGTTTATTCAAATCACCGGAGTTTTTGATGCAAATAAAAATTGCGAATATTGGCTAGCGACACATTATATGGAGGATCACATTTTTCAAGAAGGAGACACTGTCAGTTTTACGTACAGAATTCAGCCAGACGACACATCAAAAATCATTCGCCTCAAGGAAATCGTGCATTATGAACGAGGAATTATAGTTTTTGCAGTATCGACCACCAGGAAATCAGCACCGGCATTATTCACAAGACCCCATATTGCTATCCCACGATCACAAGTGTCCCTCAGAATCATGCAGAAGATAAGATATGCCTACGCTTACATCACACAACAGCACAGCATATTCACCACTTATCTATATCCGTCGCATTCCATCTACTCTATCAAAAGACTTCGATGACATCATGCAAAGCCCAGGCCATCAAGCGGCTGTGCAACCATCATTCCAAACACATGATTTGATGTCACATGCCTATCACGAGTCACTATGAGTCACAGGAACTGATACATCAACAACGCGGCTACGCTAAGGTTACATCCGCCAAATATAGCAATCCATCAGCTGGAAATAGCTCGATTCCTTCCATCCGTCGATTTCACTAATCGTCAAGTCAACTATGATCGATTTATCATTCAAGAAGATGTGCTTGGTCATTCTTTGCTGCGCATTAGTCAACTTTTTTATTTATTACTCATTCTTATTCATTTCTTAGTCATTTCATCGATCGATGGACAGTTTTCTCCTTCTTTTCCATCATTTCAACCCATTCCTTTGTCATTCCTGACTCACTCGCTCAGTCAGCCTATTCATTTAACCCCTTATTCTTTGTCATTCGTTTTAACCTTACTTACCATCGATTACTCATGCCTTGCAGGATTTGTAGTATAAAAGCTAGTTAGATCCTGTAAAGTAGACAAGAAGTACACCCCTATCATAGGACAATTGTACCGATTCAAGCAGCTATTTTTCAGTTCAGTATTCGTTCAGTCAATTCTCAGTCTCGGCAGTCAATTCTATAGCTTGGAAAACGTTCCAAGCTTCGATTATTCTTTTCTATTTCGACGTTTACTCTGATTTCAAAGTGGAATATGTTCACTTTGATTTCTACTCTCTTATTCAATCTCAAACTTTTGTCTAGGACAAAAGCTCATCACAAACCCTTAAACCTATACAATCTTTACACCAACAAACCATTCCTAGGAACGAAGTAACTTTATTCTCACCCCTGAACTCACAGGGAGAGAGTCGTCTTATCTAGGTCTAGCCCACTCTTTCTCTGGATTTTGTTGTTGGTTGTGTTTTGTGTGATTGGCAAAGCATAAATCACCGACAGAAAAATCATCTTTCAACAGTTGAAGAGCTCGACATATGGCCAAAGAGTGTCCTTGGCCACTATGGAGGGTGGGATCCAGTGCTCTCATGGCCAAGGCCATTGAGTCTGTGAATATAATGATCTGTTCGCAGTTGTCTTGCTGGGTAGCAAGGACAATCGCCGAGCAAATGGCAAAGAGTTCTGCATCGGGGGCAGTTACTCATCCACATATGGACACGACACTGTACCGTAACATACGATAGAGCGCGCATATGTGGTGTACCGTATGATATGGAACCAATGTGTTCGCTGAACCGCTCGATAGAGGAGTCCCAATATAGAAACTGAATCCTGCATTCTGGTTGGCTAGCCAATATCTGTCAGTGCACTTCGGCGATGATGAGCTCGCAACCCGAATGGCCGTGCCAAAAACACAACCAATCTAGTTCATGATACTCGACGTGCAAGGAGACTAGTTCAGGCGGTCCAATAGAACAACACAGTAGTACGAAAGTCGCTAAACGAGGGTCGAGACGAGACCGAGGACGAGAGCTGAGGCTTGGACGGGCGAGAAATGCGAAGATGAAAATGAGACTCGAAACGCGGGCACGAAATTGCTTGTATTTCTTCTAGCTACTGCAGTTGTAAATACGAGCGCTACGAGCTCCTATCTGTATCATAATATCAAGAAAAACAGTGTTTAGCATGCTCAAGAACTGAAAAAACGATAAGAAGAATACAAATTGAGCTTTTGATATGCGAAATTAGGCAGAAAGTAATAAGGAAGAAGAGAGTCGAGCGCGAATCCAGTCTGTAGCGCAAAGGTTGTGGAGCGAAGTGGGAATTGTGAGCCTCGAAGATGTTCATTGTCGAGTTCGAGGTCCGAGTTGATGACGGACGTCGCGTCCTATGTTATGTTGTGATGTGTTTCCGTGTCGGCACGGCTCCGAGCACTGCCACACTCATCATCCTCCTCCCAACTGAAATGCAGACTGTCCACAGTCTGAAGCAAGAAAAAGGAGACGAAAAAAAAGAAATAGAAAGGAAGAAAAATGGATTGGGGACTATGTCAGTATAAAGATTTGCATAGCACGGAGTACCGAGATAGATGGCATGTCAAGAAATATGGAAGTTCTGAGTTGAAAAACTTTTAACAGAAAAATGAAAGCGTAGGAAATTTCAAAGACGGCAACAAGAAAAGATGAATAAGAAAACAATAAGCAAGTCAAGAAAGAGCCAATGCGCTATCGAGAATAAAGAAAAACAAAGAATATGGGGTGAGACGAGAGTTGAAGTTTGTACTTAGATAGACCATTTTATATTTAAAAATTTGTCAAGAAATTGTCCGTATGCAGAAAAATTTGAAGGAGGACGCAGGAAATAAAGAACATGAAGCATAAAGGCAAAAGGCAATGAAGATGTAAACGTACGGAAAATCATACAATGTTCAACAAGTGCGTCCTCTCAACTGAAAGAAAAAACCCACGTCGCCAATCCTACTCATCGTTGATGATTTCTAAGTTCGCCAAATCATCTAGCACCTCGGTATCCTCAGGGTCAGCCTCGGTTGATGCCTTGAGCTCCCATAGTTGCGCAGTCGAAATGTCAAGAAGGTCCTCGAGAGGTGGTAGTGGTATATTTTGGCACGCAAAGTACGGAATGACACGGAAAGCAGCTATAGGGCGATGGAGAAGCGAGCCGTCGAGCTCCGCGACGATGTAGGCACCTCCTAGGTTACGGGATATGATGATGAGAGGGCCTAGGTATCGAGCGCACATCTTGCGGTTCAAGGACTTCTCGATGCGTGTATTCCGTATCAAGACGAGGTTGCCGAGTTTAAAGTCAAAGCTTCGGATGGTGTTGGAATTGTCGCGCTCAAAATGTATGGCTGCTTGAACTTGTGCCTCATAGACTTTGCTATGGAGTTGGTTGAGGTGTTCACGGCGCTTCTGAAGGGCGATTGCACGTCTGGTAATGAGATCCGTCGTTGATAGGATGGTGTCTGGTGGTGGCATGAGATATGATGCTTCGGAGATGTCAAAGGGGAGCAAGGGGTGCGTCCCAGTTGCCGCAAAATATGGGGAGCATCCCATACGGCGCCGAACCGACACCCTGTCTGCCCAAAACACTGAATATGCTGATCCTGACCACTTTGACTGATCACCGTCGGCTGCCTTGAAAAGCGCTTCCCTGACATCGTAGTGTGAACGTTCAATAAGTCCATTAGCGCGTGAGTTGTAGCCTGAGATGCGGATGTGGTTGATGTGATACCGCTTTGAGAGGTACTCAAGGGCTTTGACGAACGGTGGCCCATTGTTGGTGACGATTTCGTAGAGGGATCCCCATCGGTACACGAAGTCGCGCAAGATCCATTCGCCTAGGGCTTGAGCCGTCTCCCTCGCTAACATGCTGAATTCGACGAAATGGATTAGGCTGCAGCGGCCCTGTACGACATATTTGAAGTGACCGGATTTTGGCATGTGCATCGTGTCCATGTAAACTCGACCGAATAAAGGTGCGGGAACTGCGACTGTAGGTGGAATGAGGAGCTTCTGGGTGTTTCGTATTTGACAAAGGTGGCAAGTTTTGATGAACCATACGATGTCGGACTTCATGAATGGCCACCAATAACGAAGGGATATGTGAGTGATGGTTGGATAAATGCCATGATGACCGAGCTCATCGTGTGCGGAAATGATGAGAAAAAGACGACGCAGAATGGGAACAAAAAGTTTATGCTCGCCGTTTGGATTCTTCTTCCAAAGGCGGCCTGAAACTACGAAAAATTCAGTACAGTAACGAATGAAAGAAGGTAAATCTACGGAAGAAATATCAGAAGGATGTTTCAAATCTTCATGCCAGCGCAGAACCTGCGCGACAGCCAGTGCGGACAGATTTATGCATCAAGTTCTGGTAATTGCCCAATTAAGGTGATGCATCCACAGTGGCCGTGGCCTAGTGGCCCAAATTCATGTATCAAGCCCTCTGGCTGGCTTATTGTGACTGTTTGTGACTTATCACCTGATAGTCATGTGTTTATATTTGATGGGATCAAAATCCATGCACATGACTTTTTGCTTGCCTCTATTTACATGTTTGGGCTCCACTCATATGTTTATATGGCCTCAAATACAAACAAACAATAAATAATAATGTTAGCAGGCAGGGGCATGCAGGATACCAAACACACAAGGCCATTGAGTGATGTCACATCCAAACAACCCAATAAGGCAAGAGGACTTTGGACTTTGAGATTTTGAGATAAAAGCCTTTGATAGATGATAGACGGGACTGAGATAAGACTAGATAAAAGATAAGTCTATTTTTGGCGCAATCTATTTTTAGAACACTTTACATATTTGGTTAGTTCAAGCCTAAAATGGTATAGAACACATTTTTGATGATTTTAGAATTTATTTTTGGCTTGCTATAAATATTTCAATCTTTTATTTTGATTTGTATCTGGCTTTCTACGGATATTTTGCGTTTTGTGGCTGAACCGTTGATGATTATGTAATAAAAAATATTTAGCATAACTTTTGAAATTTTCTCTACAACTTTGATTTTTGGTGGCTGTGCACCAGATCACATGACTTTCACATGACTACGGCCCTCTAGTCACTGTCAGTCACCTTGATGCATGGCCTTGGGCCTTGTGGCCATTTCCGCTGTGGATGCATCACCTTAATTGGGCACCTACCAGGAACTCATGCATGATTCTGTCAGTAGTTAGTGTGCGCGACACGTTCTTCTGCCTTAGCGGCTTTTGCAGGTCAAGGGATAATGGAATATGATGGAGTGTTGGTGATGTCAGAAGGTGTTGAGCTTTGTTGAGGGTCGGTAGCTGGGATTTCGGTGATATATATAGAAACGGGAGGTTGGAGAATCTTCTGTGGTGATGTGGGATTGAGAAAGTGGAGGAATCCATGGAGTCGGTCGATCCAGTCATCGAAGTCTTCATTGTCGTTTTCTGGCTCATCGCCGGGCTGAGGTCTTCGTCTTGAGAGGCCGTCGGGTCCGTGAAAAGCTGCCGGTACGTGAACTAGTTCAAAATGAAAGGTTAGAATAGCAATTATCCAACGGTTGATGCTTGCGGAAGGGTCGATGTCGGGATTGGCAAGCATCCCTTTGATATACTTTGCATCGACTTCAACTACGAGGTTCCGGACGCCTATGACATCGTTCTTGAGGGCTCGGAGTGCACAATAAAGGCCGTATAGTTCGAGTTTTGGTTGTGAGAAGTGAGCCTCATGTTCATTGAGAGTGATAGAGCCGAATCTTGAGAAATACCGGACTGCTGGGTTGTCGATGCTGCACTGGCTGAGGATGAAACCGACCGCAATGAAGGAGGTGTCGACCGAGACGATGACAGCTGATGGTGATTTATAGTTGATAGGTCGAAGTGCTGGTGAAGTTAAGAGGGCTGACTTGAGGTCTTCTTGGGCCGCTGATTGCAACGGACCCCATTCGAAGGGTTGATTGTGTCGAAGAAGCTTTGAGATATGGTGTGCACAATGGGCAAAATTGCGGATAAAGATGCGGCAGACTCCTATTGTTCCAAGGAAAGAACGGACGTCAGTAATATTAGAGCATGGGCCCCAATTTTTGATAACAGCAGTACATTTTACGCAAGGTAAATGACCTTCGAAGGTACAACGATGACCAAGAATGGTCACTTCGGGAGCACAAAGAATAGATTTGAAGCCAGATAACGTACCACCAGCGTATTTGACACGCTGAACGACTCTGTTGAGAGTGATAAAATGTTCCCAGATGAAGCGTCAAATACCAGGGTTGTTCGGGTGTGTTTCAAAATCACTGCTTGGTAAAATATATCTTGAAGTCGGTCCTCGGACTGGAATATCGTCGATGTATGGGAACGTAATGTCGGGAATTTCTGGGCTGAGGATGAAAGTAATGTCGTCGTGAAAAATTGGGACTGAGTTTGTCCATCCCATGGGTAATGTTGTGAGACGAAGGGTACCTAGAGGTGTTTGAAAAGTTGTTAGATCTCGGGACTCTAGCACGAGCGCCCGTTCGTCATAGCTGATGAACATATCCATCATAGCAAAGCAAGCTCTGCACGAAAATCTTTCTGCAATTTGGTCAGTAAAAGTTGGAACACCTGCGTGTTTAATTGTTGCGTTGTTTAAGTCTAAGAGAGCTTGTAAAATGCGGAGGTCACCATTAGCTTTCCTAGTCCATTGCCAGGCGGATCGGTAACTGGAGTTTGAAGGTTCGAAAACGCCGGTGTCGATCTTGCGTTGTATGGCGGCCACTACTTTGTCGAAGATGCCAGGCGGAATTCGGCGGTTCTTGACAACCCAAGGCGTATGCGGAACTGTCGGGATGATGATAGGCGGAAAGAAGTCTTCTCGTAGATGTCCTCGTTCGGCGTTGTTCCAGGCGAAGGCGGTGTTATGTAGCATGACGAAGTGGTGTAATAGTTTTCGTTCCTCAGGCCAGAGGAAGCGTTCGGGATGATACTGGTCCATGAGTTGTCATCGTTCTTCGGTGTATCGTCCTGTAGGTGAGAAGGGTGGTGGATTCAGAGTTAGTACTGGCATGGTTGCTAATGGGTTGCCAATAATGTGTCGGACTATGCGGAATTTTTCAGGTAGGGTAGTCGAGACTGGCTTGATGCGTTTTGCGACGGGCTTATACTTGCGATTGGCGAATGTTGAAGTTGGTTCTTTGGAGGTTGGGGTATTGTTGGCTAAATCTGGAGATGAAGATGAGAAGATTAGTGGGTTTGGTTTAGTAAAAGGTACATGAGATGACAAAGACAAAGACACATGAGAAAAGAATGAAAAAGAAGAAACTGTTTCTGAAAGCAAGGCTTCACGTCGTCGTAAGCAAGAAAAAGAAGAGTCAACGACGTTATCCTCGCTTTTCACTGCTGAAAATCCATGGGCTTTGGTGCTTGGCGAAGGCGCATTGAACCTCGTGCAATTGTTGGAACCGTTATGACTTGGTTGGAGTTCGGGTCGTGAATGGTGACTGTTGTATCTTCGTTTTTGTAAGTCCGAACCACACTTTCAGTCAGGACGTTGAAAGGTCGTCCTAGTAGGATGTTGTAAGCTGGTTGTCGAATAACGTGTACCTGTAAATAAAGAGTCAGTCCACCAATGAGGAAAGGAACATTTCTCGCGAGTCCTAGTGAGGGGTCAATGGTGCCGTTAGCTGACTGCATGTTGAGCTTGATTGTTGGGTCGTAAATGATGCCTAAGGTGAGGCTGACGTCCTCCGACATGGCGACAACTTGACATCCAGGGTCGAGGATACACTCCACCTTCATGCTGTTGTCAACGAGTGGAAATATGGACCAAAGTGCCTGGGATTCTTTGGCGACAATGAGGCGTCCGTAGTCCGGTTCTTCACCTGGTGGTAGGCTGCAGAGGTAGGTCTCTATGGGATTCGAACCAATGAAAGCGCCTTCGGGAGGTGATCGATGTTGACTTTGAGGAATAGCCCACGGATTCGTTGTTGTAGTTGAGTTGTCGTCGTCCTGTTTGTCACATTCTTTGTTGTAATTGTCGTATAGCTGTTGGAACATGAGCGTTTGTGTTGTGGTTGTTGATGAATTTGAAGTCGTCTTGCTGGTATTGGAGTTGTCGAGTTTGAGGATGTGTCGGTAATGTTTCCTGAGCTCAGACGAAATGGCAAGGAGCTCTCGTTGAGTAATGGTGATCTTCGCGTCGAGACTTCGTTCGAGGAGGTTCGAAATATCACTGGTTGCTGAGATTTGCTCTGTCGGTTTAGCCACGGTGTCAGTTTTGTCGGCAGTTGCTTGGTTCTTTGCAATAGGTGCCGCACCGAAGTTCCTAAGCTGCGGGGGAAGGTAATTAGTGTCGTTAGCAGTTCTATATGGATGTTCGGGTTCAGTAGCAGGAGGCGTAGTGGATGCAGCCTGCTCCGGAACGTCATTCGACTGTTCAACCTCTTCTTGTTGCTGGTTATCTTGCTGTTTGTCGCCCTCGATGTCGAGTGACGTCCCGTGTTTCTTCTGAGCTCGTGTCTTGATGATAGGCTTGAATCCTGGTTGTCGGGAATTTAAGGTGAAGAGTTCTGCTTCGAGCGAGGCTATGCGGTCGGTTGCCGAAAGCTGAAAGGTGTTGTTGACGATGGGCTCTTGTTGCGTGTCGGACATGGTTACTGGCGAGATGCTGGCCATCATCGTGCTGGTCGTATTCGCCGTCATCGTACCGGTCGCGATTTGGTTGGGATTTTGTCGGTGCCACTCCTCGATGCGGTCGCAAAGGAGATTCCCCGGGATGCTGCGCGGCACAAACGAACCCGAGGGAAGGACAACCTTCCCATCGATGTTACGCTTACACTTCCCTGCTTGTACGTAGTCGTTGACTTGTTCGCACTCGCGGATGAAGTGGCCTCCTCCGCAAAAGTTGCAGGAGTTGCTGCGTTTGCCGGAGCCTTGGTAGCTGGAGTTGTTGGTGGTCGAAGTCGAAGGGTAAGTCATCTGTCGCACGTTGTTGTGGTTAGACTGATTGATGGCCTCGAGTATTGACTTGGTGAATTCTGAAAGAATGGAACCGAGCTGATCGGTCTTGACAACCGTAGGATCAGCCGTCGGGTAAGTAGATGGTGGTGGATTCGAGGCTATGGATTTTTGTGCCTGTAAAGTCGAAATATTAGCATTAGATGAGTGAGAAATAGGCGCACGGATGACAAATTTTGCTGCTTCGTAAACTTGTGCGACTGTGTAAGTGTCGTCCAAGAAATGGTCGGGGAACTTGATGTGTAGTCTGTCGAGCACCTTCGTCTTGAGATGTTCAGTAAATCCACGCATGTAGGCGTTGTATTGGTCGACATCGCCAATGTGTTTCTGGGCTATTAAATGAGAATCTATGGCCTGGAAACGGAGATGATAATCAGTGAGATCAGAAAGCGAAACTATACCCAATCATTGTTGTTCGCCGATGAGCTGATCCAGGTCGGAGACGGAGTATTTTCGAGTTTCGTCAGTGTAGAACTCGCCGACCGCTTCCTTATAAGCGTTGTAGTCTGTGCTGGTGTCGTTAAATTCGGGTATGGCTTCCCAGAGGTCAGCCGTCTTGTAGTCGAGGTATCGTACTGCATACGCCTTCTTGTCTTCGGCCGAGGTAATGTTGCTCTTGTGAACAAAAATTAGAGTTCCCTAAAATAACAAGCAATGTCAGTTGGATGGTTCAGGTCGAAAGTCGGCGCTCCTCGATCTCCTTTCAAGGGCATGAGAGGAGCAGTAGTGGCAGTAGAGGTCATTGCAGTGATAGTTGTAGTTGTCTTCTTGATGTTCGTGGGTGGTGGCGGTGGTGGAACTTGAGTGGTGGTTGTTGACGAGGCTTGTAACACTTTTGGTGGTGGAACTTGAGGAACGGCAGTTATTGATGAGGCTTGGAAAAGATTTGAGTTGTTGGTAGTCGAAAGTTCGGATAGTGGTGTTGAGTTGTTCAGGTTTCGAGAATGGTCGGGGGACTCATAGTGAAACGATGGGTAATCAGGATGCGTGAATATCGAAGGGGGTAGGTAGATATCTGAATGATGATGCACCAGAGGTTCGGGAACTTCGAGTCCTTCGAATAAGTCGGTCTGCGAACGCAGTTCTTGGAATCCTTGAATAAGTGTTTGTCGAGAGGTTTGGCTGCGAAGCCGGCGTCGTTCGTTGGATGAATGAATCTTGAACCCCTCGCGGTGGGCTCCAAGAATGATGAGCTCGCAACCTGAATGGCCGTGCCAAAAACACAACCAATCTAGTTCACGATACTCGACGTGCAAGGAGACTAGTTCAGGCGGTCCAATAGAACAACACAGTAGTACGAAAGTCGCTAAACGAGGGTCGAGACGAGACCGAGGACGAGAGCTGAGGCTTGGACGGGCGAGAAATGCGAAGATGAAAATGAGACTCGAAACGCGGGCACGAAATTGCTTGTATTTCTTCTAGCTACTGCAGTTGTAAATACGAGCGCTACGAGCTCCTATCTGTATCATAATATCAAGAAAAACAGTGTTTAGCATGCTCAAGAACTGAAAAAACGATAAGAAGAATACAAATTGAGCTTTTGATATGCGAAATTAGGCAGAAAGTAATAAGGAAGAAGAGAGTCGAGCGCGAATCCAGTCTGTAGCGCAAAGGTTGTGGAGCGAAGTGGGAATTGTGAGCCTCGAAGATGTTCATTGTGTTAAAGGGAGCGAGTGCGGGACGCTGTCAGCTACCTGGTGACCTAATATGGTGCACCCAAGACAAAGGACTGAGGAGCTATGAAGAGCTGAAGTCCAGAGTGAGTAACTAATGTATTGAGACATAAAGACATACTACTGACCTGAAGTCCAGAGTGAGTAACTGGGGACTTCAGGGTTTGGTCTACAGACTTATATAGCTAGACTGTATGACAGATGAAACACGTAAGAGATGTGAAACATATAAGAGAATATGAAACATGTAAGAAACGTAAAACATGTAACAGATACTGAAACATGTAAGAAGGGTGAAACATGTTTCAGGTTGACAGAAGTGTGATGGCGCTTCTGGAGCGTTCTGGAAGGTGGAGACTTGGAGGGCAAATTCTAACACATTGTCGAGTTCGAGGTCCGAGTTGATGACGGACGTCGCGTCCTACGTTATGTTGTGATGTGTTTCGGTGTCAGCAGGGCTCCGAGCACTGCCACGCTCATCAGCGAGATATACAGACGTGCTGCACATCAACTGTGGCACATACTGCCGTCAATGTATATTATTATATTATCATCTTACTTCAACATACATGAAGTACACATGTGGGGGGAGGGTGAAAACACCCTACTTATGTGTAATTTTGTGCTAGGTAGTCAATAGCGATACAAGTGTTAATAATTTATGTGAATCAAGATAATAGAATGTGCAGAGCATCAAGCGCGGCGCACTGCACCGCGAATGTATAAGATATTGTTTCACTTCGACATTGTGGGTGAGAATACTCTACTTACGTGGACTTTGTGTTGAGTAGTCAATAGTAATACAAGTGTTAATAATTTATGTGAATCACGATAACAGTATGTGAATCACGATAACAGTATGTGAATCACGATAACAGTATGTGAATCACGATAACAGTATGTGCAGAGCATCAAGCGCGGCGCACGCTGCCGCAAATGTATAAGATATTGTTTCACTTCGACATTGTGGGTGAGAATACTCTACTTACGTGGACTTTGTGTTGAGTAGTCAATAGTAATACAAGTGTTAATAATTTATGTGGATCATGATAACAGATGTTCAGAGCATCAAGCGCAGCGCATTCTGCCGCAAATGTATCAGATATTGTCTTACTTCGACATGTGGGTGAGGATACTCTACTTACATGGACCTTTGCGTTAGGCCATCGATAACAATGCTTAATATTTTATGTGGATCATGATAGCAACCTATTCATTTTTGGGTATGTATGTACAACACTTGGGGGACCTATCAATCCACAGTCATGTCACCAGCATGGTCCACCTTGCCCTCCGACACTATTGGAATCGAAATTGCCCCTCGGATCTTTCCCTCCAACTCTTCAAAGGCGAACAAAGTGTCACGCTCAGCCCTCAAATGTTCAACTTCTGCAAGATAAAGTCAATGACACGCATCCTTATAGGATATGCCTAGCTTCTCACGAAGAGCCATGATCGTGGCGTGTTGCTCCAAGATATCATGTTGAGTCATTTGCTGAGAAGACGAGTTATAACCGTTTCAACTGCATGAACAATAACATTACTTACGGGGTCGGATGGGAACTTCACCTCAAGCTCCGTTATTCTATCGAAGTTGTCAAGGTTATGCGGAATGCCAGACTGCAAGTGAGAAAATTTCAGTAAATTGGACAACATGTTAGCAGTGGACATGCGGCGCGTTGTAACCCAAAATGTAGATCGAAATGTGCGGCGCATCGTACCAGTGTCTTGCGATCATAGTGCCAAATATGCACGCTGCGCCGCACATATCTGCCACATACCGCATAATTATAAGAAAGTACGTACCCCGGTAGATGCCTGTAACAACTGCAATCGCCTTTTTTTTTTTTTTTCGAGTGCAGCTAATTGCGTCTGAAAGTCTGTCAACAAATATTGAGGGACAACAAATGTTTTGCCCTCTGCCATTACACCCTCAACGTAACCATCTGGAATGGAGGGCAAGCTCTTGATAGCTTTGGGCGTAGATCCCTTGTTCTTCCCCACCTTTTTTTTGCCTGATTCCACCATGTTGAGCAGATACTTGGGAATAAAGAATGATTGGTGGACGTGTTTCGAACTTTGGTTGTAAAGGTAATAAAATAAGTGTAACGCAATATGGTGATCTTTGATGGAGCTAATTGATGAATGTGACTATTTTGATCGATAAGTCATGTGGTGTGACATTGTCGCGTTCAGGCTGATCGGATGACGCGGACAAGTTCTTTTTTGAACACCTTCCTCCTCATTCAGCATCATCTTTATCCGCCGGCACAAATCCTCCAAACTGCGTTGCAATGCCTACCCGCGAACCATACACCTACGAATCTCTCAGGCAAACAATTGCCAAATTGGAAACGAAGTTCCAACTGGAATACAACGAGAATAAGCACCTGATTCTTTTGCCTGATATACACAGGAAAATGGTGAGCAAGAATAGCACTGCATTTGATGTAATACGGCTTACTAATTTGCGGCGCAGAGGGGCATCGTCAAACACCTCAAGGCAAACCAGAGGGAACTGTTGGAGCACCCCCAGCTAGGAGAGAAGACACTGCTGTTGGAGGTCATCCAGACCTACAAGGACTGCCTCATCAACAACGTCACTCACCGGCTCAGTGATGCCGTCGACACGATCGTCTTGGCCCATGAAGCAGAGCAGGCATTTGTGCCAGAAAAAGGCGTATCGCCGGCACCACCTCTGCTGCAAGTGAAGATCGGCGCACCGCAGGGGAAAAAGATGGTGGTTGAATTGCAGAAGAGACTGGTTGCTTCGTCAAGCGGCGTAGGTAGTGCCGCGGCTGGCACTGCAGCTGCAGAAAGTCAGGATTCCATGGAGGTGGACAACGGAAATGGAACCACAGATGGAATATCGACGAGGCCGAAGCCCAAGCCCAAGCAAAAAGTAAAGGGTGCGTCCCAACTGTCGGCGGTGGAGATTGCGGCGTCTGTCGCACATCAAACATTCAACAATAATGTTGATGCAAAAGGAAGACCCACGGCGCGAAGTGCGGCAACAGCAGGCAAGGACAAGAATGAGAGAGCAAACACCAAGAAGGCGGCGCAGACCACGGCATCCGACAACAAGGAAGAGGAACCGGTTTCAAGGCAAAAAAAGGGGAGTAGCAAGGCCCCTTTACCAAGGAAAGACAACGAGGAGCATCAGCTGACAAAGAAGAAGAAAAAGGTGTTGCCCCTGGATGAAGAGGAGGAGGAACATCCGAAGAAAAAGGTGAAGACGGCGCGCCCTGCGCCTGAGAAGAATGAAAAGCAAGAGGATGTACCAGCGTCGAAGCACACAGCGCGCAGGTCGGTGCATGTCCACAGCAACGAAGATAAAGACGCACCGCTCTCAAAGAAGCGTGCGGCGCGCAAGTCGGCGCACGTCTCGAGTGACGAAGAGAAAGAGCAGCCAAAGAAAAAGAAGGCCACTCGTGTTCCTA
The DNA here is from genome assembly GCA_964017145.1 of Agrocybe praecox. Lineage (NCBI taxonomy): Eukaryota > Fungi > Basidiomycota > Agaricomycetes > Agaricales > Agrocybaceae > Agrocybe > Agrocybe praecox. The sequence goes on from OZ024850.1 coordinate 457,726, forward strand.
CTGACGACTACGAGAGTGAAGGCAATGACGACGGTGACGAGGACGAGGACGACAAGGAAACCCCGGCACCTAAGCAGAAGAAGAAGGCGACTATCAACAAGGGAAAGAGAAAGGCCAGGCAGCTCAGCGGCGAGGACGAATCCTCAGACGATCAGGTAGAATTTGTGAAGACGAGCACGAGCAAGGGAAAGACACAGCCTGTCTTGAAGCAAGAGAAAGGGGTGCAGGGGTCTTCTACTGCGACGCGCAAATGCAAGCGAACCGAAGAAACAACGGTCGCCACAGACTCCGGTGCAGGAAGTTCACGTGGGACCATTTCCTTGATGGGTACTTTGGCAGAACGAGTCGACCAGCTCATAGCGCTTGGACGGCCTGACAAATGCGAGCAGTGCCATGCAAAGGGGTCTACGTGCACAGCCAGTGCGGACAAATTTCTACATCAAGTTCCCTTAGTTGCCCATTCAGGGTGATGCATCCACAGCGGAAATTACCCAACTTCCTAATTTCATGTATCAAGCCGTCTGGCTGGCCTATTGTGACCGTTTGTGACTATAATCATGTGTCTGCTGTTGATGGCATCAAATTACAAACACATGACTTTTTGCTTGCCTCTATTTACATGTTTGGGCTCCACTGATATGTTTATATGGCCTCAAATGCAAACAAATAATAAATGATGATGTCAGCAGGCAGGGGCATGCAGGATATAAAACAAACAAAGCCTTTGAGTGACATCACATCCAAACAACCCAATAAGGCAAGAGGACTTTGGACTTTGAGATTTTGAGATAAAGGCCTTTCATGCATGACAGATAGGACTGAGATAAGACAGAATAAGATAAATCTATTTTTAGAACAGTCCTATTTTTAACTTTGTTCTATTTTTAGAACACAGTTCACACTTGCCAAAGAAGAATATATTTATTTTTAGAATATGTCTATTTTTAGATCTATTTACATATTTGGTGGACTAGATCAATCTATTTTTAGTTCAGATTTATTTTTAGAACACTTTAACAAAAATAGTTTTGGTGGCTGTGTGCCAAATCACATGCACATCACATGCATATCACATGCTTTTCACATGACTACACCCTTCTAGTAACTGTCAGTCACCCTGATACATGATATTAGGCAGTTGGGCCATTTCCGCTGTGGATGCATCACCTTAAATGGGCAACTAAGGGAAACTCATATAGAATTCTGTCAGTACTAAGTGACGTGCACACAAAAGCCATACACGAAGGCATCTTACAAGATTGGGAACAATAGAATCCTGGGAGTGGCATGCGAGGAATGCACAGGTAGCGGCGCAAAGCGCCGCTGCCGCTGGTATGGCCTTCCAAGGTTCATACCCCAGGACTCAGCATTCACGGAGGCTAAGATGATGAAGGTGGAACAGGAAACCTTGAAGCTTTTTGTAGCAGAGCCAGGTAAGTTGAGACAATGTATTGTCCTACATTGTAATGATGTCATTTACAGGCGCTGAATATGTGGCTGGGCTGGAGAAACGGGAGGTCTTTACACTGCCCCACATATACTGATCGGAACTGCTCGGAAATTTGACTTTTCTGAGCAGTTCTGAGCAGAAATGTGTCTTTTTCTTCCCTGCCAAATGGCTGAGAAAGACCCACTTTTTTTCCAAGCAATTCTGATCAGAATTACTCAGAAAAGTCAGAACTGATCAGACAGCTCGGAAATTGAGCTCCCATATTACCAAGTGAAATTGATCAGAAACACTCGGAAATGAGTTATACAAGGCGCTACAGGCTCAAATCACATGACCATCATCTTCCCAATTAAAGAAAAATGGGTGCGGCGTTCAGAAATTGAACCCACATCCTCAGGGAAGGTCATGTGACTCAAACTTGAGCACTCATCCAACTGCACCACTCAAGCTTTGGCTGAACGTAGTTGTGTAGTCAATATATACCCCATGTAAGTACCTACAAAGTAATACCTATGATATGTTTTATTTTATTTATTTTGTGGTTATTTTGTCATTTCTACAAAAACCGTAACATATTACGTCACATTTAATGTTTGATAAATATATTTTGAATATTTTAGGAATTATCGTGATTTTTTCATAATTTTAGGAGATCCGTGTGACATACAAACGACAATTTTTGTAAAATTCCCAAAATAGATGTCTGGGCCGCTGCGGAAATTGCCAGCACAGCCACAACCCTCTGCCCTTGCCACGTCATCGCTGTTTCCTTTCTTCCTGACCACTACCACCATCCACCCACCCTCTGCCACCACCACATTCTGTCGCTACCACGCCGCAACGGCAACAACAACGGCAACAATGGCAACAACGACGATAACGCCAACGAGGACACCAGCAACAACGGCAACAACGATGACGGCGCCAGCAACTATGCCAGCAACGCCAGCAACGACATCGACGACACAGTGAAAACAACACACCAACGCCAATGACGACACAGGACGACACGGCGACGACATGCACGTCAGCAACAACAACGATGACGACACAATGACAGGGCGATGACAGTGACGACAACGACAACGACACCACATCAGCAAAAACGACACGGTGATGCCAACGACAACACAGCGACAACACGCACGCCAGCAACAACAACGACAACGCCACGCCAATGGCAACACCACGGCGACGACAACGCCAACGACGACAATGCGAGCAACAACACGATGACGAGGCAACAACATGATGACGGGGCAACGACGGTGACGACAACGACAACTCGCCAACGCCAATGCCAACAACGAACGCCAGCAAACAAGGCGGCGGGCTTGGGGGCAAGGGCATGACGTGGCGAGGTGAGGGGCGGGGCATTTAGGACGACGATGAGGTGAGTACCCCTCTGTTTTCTCGCTCCCCGCCACTGTCCATAGGCTGAGCCTCTCCAATCCCCTTCCTCCTCTCCCATCCCCTTCCTCCTCCCCACCCACTTCCCTTCTCTGCCCTTTCCCCTCCCATCTCCTTCTCTTCCCTCTATCCTCCCCTTTCCATACTCCCTTCCCCTCTTTCTCCAATTAAAAATAAGTATATAAGTACATAAACATCATGTATATTATGCATTTTCTTAATTAATTAATTAAATTTCGCTTTTTTATATGTTTTTTTGTGTGATTCCTATGTTTTTGGATGGGTTTGGTGATCATAGTGATATGGATGATGTGGATTAATAATTCTTTGTACTCATAATAGACTCATGTTTACTCAGAACTGCTCAGAAATACTCAGAAATACTCAGAAATGGTCAGAAACATTCAGAAAATTTAACAGTCTAGCTACAATTGTCCTCAAATATACTGAATCCACTCAGAATCACTCAGAATCACTCAGAAATTTACTTGTCCGATCAGTTCTGAGCGGTAGCTGTGGGGCAGTGTGAAGTACTGGCAAATTCTAACACTTGAGTCCCTTAGACCACCCAGTGCGAATCAGATGGGTAAGGTACAGCCCTGCATCTTCGGTAGAGTGCTGTCGCACTCCCCCGACTTGGTTAGGATGAACAAGGTCAAACTTGATCATGTCATACTGAAGATGATTCAAGATCATCTTCTCAATGAGTTTCCCGGTGGTATTCAACAGCACTATGGGCTGGAATGCCTTGGGGTCAGAATATGTAGGTTTGCCCGGCTTCGGTATAATGACAGAAGTCGACTCCTTAAAGTGTCTCGGCCAAACTCCCACACAAATGCAGGCATTGGCGAGATCGATAAGAAGTTGAGGATTGGCCATGACACATGGTCAGGGCCGGGGGACGAAAGACTTGAACAAGACGCAAGCACCTCATCTAATTCTAACTTAGAGAATGGAGACCAATCCCTTTCCTGTAGGGTAGGTAGGGGGTCGAGCACCACAAGATCTACTACTCAGCCGGAGGCCGAGTTGTAGGTGTTGTGGAGGGCATCCCATAAGGAGACCATTCCATGGCAGGGCTGTCCTTGGTATTGAATAGCTTCGCAGGCGGGTAATTTGCGCTGTTTGACCCATTCCATTAGGTCCCACGGGCGTCTGTTGGTGTAGGCGATTTCTGTCATCCAAAGTTCAAAGAATTTGTGTTTAACATCCTTAACAGTTTTGCAAAAAGCTTTCCACTTTTCGTCGGTTTTATCCAGATGATATGCGGCTAGTGAGTTTGTGCACTCGTCATTCCACCATGGTTTAGAGTGCTTTGTGATTCGGGTCTCCTTTGCATGGGAATCCCATGCAGCAGTGTAGACGTCAGCTAGCGCTTGCGCAACTCACTCAACATCTTCCCTGGTTTCGAGACGTCCCACCTCTATGGCAGCGACCTTCCCAGGTGCTTCTATCCTATGTGGACGATGGCACTTGTATTGCCCAAGCCAAAACCCTCCAGGAGAACAGGGTCACTCTAGTGGCTGCATATGCAGTCCTCCTTCGACTCTTTACCGCCATCAGACTCATCCTCGAACACAACAAGTCCGAATACACATGCTTTGACCGGTCACATAACTATGACCCACCACCCCTCGACCTAGGCTATGCCCCGTACACGGGCGACACCCACCTCTGCCCTAAGCACGTATGGCGCTATTTGGGCTTTTACTTCGACCACAAGCTCACTTTCAAAGAGCATGTGCGGTTTTACTCTACCAAGTCACTATCATCGGTGAAAGCCATGAAAATGCTTGGAAGCTCAACTTGTGGTCTGCACCCCAAGGAGAAACAACTGGTATACCGTGCATGTGTCTTACTGATCGCAACGTACGGCTATTGTCTGTGGTACTTTGAAGGCTCCCGATCTAAAGGGGCCCTCGAAGACCTGCGCAAGATGCAGCGTAAAGCGGCACTTTGGATCACAGGTGCATTTCGCACCTCCCCCACAGGCGGAGTTGAGGCCCACGAGGGCCTCAACTCTGTCCACCTCCATCTGAAGAAACTAGGTGGTCGGTCTAACTACCAAGCTGCCACACTATCAGACACCCATCCACTTAGGTCGCTCCTCTCTCAGAAGCATCATAAACGGGCTGAAATTCACTCGTCAGCAATATCAAGGCTCACTCCTGCTCAGAAAGCAAAGGTAGGAGGAGCCCTCATGGAGATAGACCGTCATCTCCCTGAACTCACAGAGTCCTTCTCGCCTGTCACGACAGAGGCTCGCCCTGGAAACAGGTTGTTGGATTTATTCAATGACAGATTCACCTTCGAACCATGTCCTACTGACGACGAGTCAGCAGACACGGTTCGCGTAGGCCTTAACCAAGTGCTTCGAGAAGCACAAGGCCAGGAAACAATGGTGTATTGTGCAGTTGACGCTTCGGTGCCGAACGATGTACAACGACAGGCGGTTTCGACTGCCTTACTATACCGGGGACACGAACAGATTCATACCGTATCGCATCCTGCCGGACAAATTTTTGTTGTTGTTTTTTAAATCAAAGGACCGAAGTCCCACTTGTATTCCAGTGCGCGATTGCAGTCCAGTCCCTATGTTACATACATGAGCATGCTAAGCAAGATTTTAATACTGCGCTACGTCTGCGAGGGCGGGCATAAGGCCCACCAAGATGGCAGACCGCCGTTAGGCGGTCAGAGTGTTGCTGGTTCGATGGCGCTTGCGCCATCGCAAGTGTTTAAGCAATGGTGGCCGGGCATCAAACCTGACCCACAGACCACCCCCCGCCCAGTCCACAGTCCCCGCCCCACCCAGTCCGCAGTCCCCTCACGTTCCAAGTCGCATCACCGCTTCCACTTAGCCCAGGTCCTGCCGGACGAGTGACTGCGCCAGATGCAGAACTCTTTGTCATTCGCTCAGCGATTGTCCTCACCACCCAGCAGGATGATTGCAAACGGATAGTTATTTTCACCAACTCAATGGCTTCGGCCAAACGAGCATTGGACCCTACCATCCATAGTGGTCAAGGACATTCCTTGGCCATATGTCGAGCTCTTCAACTGTGGCTAGACGAAGACGCCGCGTGCAAAGTAGACTTCATTCAGGTTCCTTCGAAACTGAAATGGAGGATACACCAAGAAGCCAATGACATTAGTCGGGCTCAAGTTGAACCTGTTGGGGATCATCCGGCTACTTCTTTGGATAGTGTACAGAAGGTCGTCACTAAAGGCGTTCAGGAGGAATGGAAGGTTCTCTTCCGTGACCCCAATTACCAAGGGCACAACTTTTTGCCCCTCAAGAATCTTGCTGGGGATTTGCTTGAGCCAATGTATCTTCAAGAAGGTACCTGGCTCCGTGAAGTGAAAGATGCACACATTCCGTACATCGCGAGGATGATGAGATGCATCCTAAATCCCGCTCCAATTGGCGCTTACTACGAGCGCTTCAACATTCAAGAACCACATGCATGCGAATGCGGCCACCACCTGCAGACGCACGCACATATATTGCAAGTGTGCACCAAACATGTACGCGAATGAGACAGTCAGTCACCAGAACTCCTGGTGCATCTGATCAAGTTCTTGGACGACAACGATTCAGTGTTTGCGTTCAAGCGACCCGCAGGGGTCGGATAAGCAGGTTGGGCCACGGCTCAGCCTGCGGTACATGCTCTTCTTAGACTACGGAAAGTGTTTCGCTCGGACTTCGGATCCCTTGCCATTACAATGGCGCGCGCCTCAGTACTCGGACTTGTGGGATTTGTCCCGACCCTGTGGGGCGTTCAAAGCCTTTCAGTAGGTACCTGGGTTTGTGGGCCTCGGCCTGACCCTTCGGGGGCACTTGGGCTAAGTGGAAGCGGCGATGCGACTTGGAACGTGAGGGGACTGCAGACTGGGTGGGGCGTGGACTGTGGACTGGGCAGGGTGTGGACTGTGGGTCGGGCTCGATGCCCGGCCACCATTGCTTACAGGCTTGGGATGGCGCAAGCGCCATCGAACCAGCAAACATTCTGACCGCCTAACGGCGGTCTACCATCTTGGCGGACTCATGCCCGCCCTCGCAGACGTAGCGTAGTTTAAATCTTGCTTAGGCATGCTCATGTATGTAACGTAGGGAGCAGACTGCAATCGTGCACCGGAATACAAGTGGGACTTCGGTCCTTTGAATAAAAATAAAATAAAATAAAAAAATAAAAAAACAGATGACTGTGGCATTGTTAGGCGCCATAGCACCAGGAACAGGCCCCAGCAGAATGGAGTTGCAGAGAGAGCCAACAGGACTATTGCTGATCATGCCACTGCCATGCTTATTCAAGCCAACCTCCCTGCTTCATTTTGGATGCTTGCTGTTTCTGCTTATGTGCATGTCTGGAATCGCCTTCCTACAGCCCCACTGCCTGGTACAGCTCCCTATACTGAGTGGTACAAGAAGAAACCAGATGTCAGCAATTTGCGCGTTTTTGGCTGTGCTGCATATGTCTACATTCAGAGAGACAAGAGGAAATCACTCCAACCACACATGGAGAAGTGTATCTTTGTTGGCTACCCCACAGGCTACAAGGGGCTGGCACTTTTTTCAACCCTATCACTAAGAAGTTTATCATCTCTGAAAGGGGCTGTTTTTGACGAAAGGAGTTTTCCTGGACTCAAACACTCTGACTCAATCAACCTTTTCCCTACTGGTTCGCATTCACCACCTTTAGAGTCTGTGGATATGCCAGATTTGGGGGGGGATGATGATGATGTTTCAAATCTTCTAAATCACACTCCTGACGCTCCAAATGCGCCCCAACCACCTCCAGCACCTCCTGCTGCACCTGCTGACGCTTCAAATGCTCCAAATGCTCCAAATGTCGCAAACTCGCCCTCTTATGCAGACACTCCTGTACCTGCACCTAACACACCAAAGGCTGAACCAGAAACAATTC